>ML811727.1:90986-102345 GCA_009831015.1 Picea engelmannii | reverse complement strand
TCCCAAGATATCTGGAAAGTCAGTATTTTGCCAACCATTCGAACTCCAACTCACCCTTCTAGAAGATTCCTTCTAGAAGGATCGAGAACTTATCTATTTTCCTCCTTTAGAAACATGTTCGCACTCTGACCATTAGCACAGTGCGAGAAGTTCGAAGTCAAGCTGAATCCAGCCTGCGGGAATGAAGGATTCTCGCAGGAGAGTATATATGCAGCTTGCGAACTATTTTCAAAATATGATTTTGAGAAAATGACAAGTGTAACCTTCTTTAGGAAAAAGTTCTTAATGAAGAGTTTGATCTTCCATTATCATGACATGATCATAATATCATCTTGATACCCAAAAATGTGGATAACAGAATGCCCCCCAAAGTCAGAGAGTGGAACCAGTGACAGTCAATAGACTTTGTAAGCTACATGTGTGTGTCAAGAACCAAGAGCACATCTAATAAGAGACCTGCAAACATCCAAGCATTAGCAGAAAATCATATATATTGATTCTGAGGTAGGCATTCCCATACTCAAATCATAGACTGATGACATCATACTCAAAAGTCATGGCCACCAATCATACACTGTGGATCCATATAGTCATATCATAACATAGCACAGCCACCTGAATACACTGTGGATTTGTGCAACAAATTTTCAATCAAGATGACATAGCCACGAAACATACACAGTGGATCTATGTGTCGCAAATAATACATACTCCATCGCAACCTGGATCACAATGATAATATCCAGGGTCTTCAATCTCATCACCCAAAGTACGAATCTAAACATGTGATTACATGTGTTGAAGTCGAACATGGTAGAAACCACTTGATTACCGGTCATTGATGTATACCGTTAACAAGTGCGAGAGAAATCACCATTGAGGTCAATGACTCCCAAGGTACTATAGTACAATCCATTTATTGTGAATAAATGAGTCGATGTTGAACAATCAATAGAATCTTTCGATCAGGAGTCAATGAGGTAAACCCACTGTCGAAAGCGAGAAACTTGCCATTGAGGCATGCAAGTTCCAAGGTACTGAATAATTTCTAAGTCTCAATCCCGAATAATGTGTTGATGTCGACGGAATAAGACTCATCACAGGAGGGCCTTGATGTATCCCCCATCAGTGACACGAAATGAGTAACAGAGTTTGATGATGAAACAGAGCATGTAGCAATTGGACTTTGGACACAGGGAAGGCCGACACAAAGTGAAAGGATCCTGCAGATGGCCGACTCAAAAGAATTTTCAGACGGACAACTCTTGAACATATGGATGACACGACCAATGATTTGGCAGCATTGACTCAAAGACGACACATGGAAAGACCTTGTAATTAAATCGAATGAGAGGAAAATGGATTTCCCAAACCAATTTCGGATGATGAATAGGGGGTGTCATGTTCAAGAGCGACACTTACTGCCAATTAACTCAAAAGACGAAACATATCCCTTTCCTAAATTTTTCCCCCACCATTTCTGGCAAGTACCTCTTTATTTTTACGCAAGCTTGAAGAGGATCACATCTTCTTGTTGATATAAGCTCATCCTTCGGACGAGTCCCTAAGAGTATTTTTAACGAACCCTAAGAAGGAGTGGTTCAGTCCCATCGCGGGTCTGTCAATGTTTGTTTAACGAGTCCAGAGATAGAAAACTCGAAGGTTTTTCGGGATTATAGAGTTTGGAAAAACACTTAAAAGAGAACTCTCTCAGTGCCTTTTTCGTACAATAATCCAACGAGACCGAAAAAGGGTTAAATTATCGCTCGGAGGATGCGTAAGTTCAAATACTTTAACGAGCGTGAAAATAGAAAGGTCGCTCGGCAATATTTTCATGTTTAGGGAGTCGTGAAAAGGGCTTAAAGTCAACTCCAGGGGGGTTCCTTTTTCGTGTAACCATAACAAGCCCGGAAAAGAGATAAAACAATGCCCGATCATGTTCTAAGTTTTTCATAAGTGTTAGAATGGATAAAAATCACTTGAGGTTTTTAGATTAAAACCATAGACAACCAAATAAACACACCATACTTCAAAAGTTTTGGGGATCCATAATCGTCTCGTTAGACGTCTGCAAGTCATTTCTTCACTTTTGCATTAGTAATTAGGGTTAAATGGGCAAAATAATGAAATAAAAATAAAAACCCACTTTTAACCTAGTAAAAAGTGAATAAAACAATTTCACAACTCATTTTACCATATGTTTTTACCCAATCACCATTTTGAGTGCAAAAAATTCTCATTTTACCTCCAATCTTCGTCATCAATTTCCGGGAGCTTCAAGGCACTATTTCTCGAACCCTTTGGACCAAACTGGTAAGTGCTTCATTCCCTAGCCTTTCATGGTTTTATTTTATGATTTCATTGGTTAAAATTGAAGTTTTAAGTTGATATTTGAAACCCTATGCGCGCTAAAGGATTCTCGCAGGCCACCCATTCGGGGCCTGCGAGAAATCCTAATTCTCGCAAGCGGGCTTAACGTAGGGTGCGGGAAACCCGCACCGTGTAGCATACTTCGCCTGCGAACAGTGCAGAGTTAAATTTTTATGCAATTTTTTTATCAATAAAAAACAATTTTCTCACATTTTAAGATTACTAATCATCTTTTTATGATTGCCATGCAGGTTAATAGTCACACAATGGTGCTTGATTGGAGGGAACGTGAGCATGAAGAAGATAACACCGCTGCCAAAAATCACCTCCAGACTATTGTTGCTCTAAGGAATTGTGGACTCCTGAAATACTTCCGGATATCGAGCATGAGAGCCCAAGTTCGTCTATTGGAACATTTGGTTCGGATGTGGGATCCGGATCAACAGGTCTTCAATGTGGGTGCCCATACTTTGACTATTGATGTTGAAGATATCTATTTCTTGACCGGTTTGTCAAGACGAGGTTCCCATGTCAGTTTATCTGGTAACCGTAGAGGCGGCATGAAAATGAGCGAATACTGTCGAACATATTGCGTACCGGATGCAGAAAGACAAAGGGGAAAGGTGGCTATCTGGGGAGTGATGGATATCACTCTCTGCACTATTCTATTTACTATAGCTCATATGGCAGGTAGTGCGGCTCTGCATATGAAGCTTCATAGCTACTTTCAATATGCCCTTGAGTGTCTTGAGCCCCGGGTTTTCAGTTGGGCGGATGCAGTGCTTCGCAATCTGAAGAAACAATTGACAAAGAGTAGGCGCGGAGATCTCAAGCAATTTGGTTATGGATCACTGTTAGTATCCTTCTTCTGTGAGAGAGTTCCCGTATACAGGCTTCAGGCAGATTGGCATTTCCTGGGTCCTAGGGATCCACGGATGCTACGTTGGTGCCAGCTCATGGCTAGGCACATGACAGGACCCATCGTCTGATATGACGATCGTTTCTTTGACTGGCTCCAAGGCCAGGTTGTGATGATAGAGGACTATGCATACGCTGGCTTGGACTTTCGAGGTGATCCTGATCTTTTCCTCCCTGAAGATGCGCAGTGGGGAAACATTGGTAAGAAGTACACTAACCTTTTGATTTTTAGATGTTTTTGTATTTTCATGATATTAAATGTTTTTGGTTTTGTAATTTTTCCCGAAGACTAACACCAATATTGATAACACAGATGTTGGGGCCTACAGACCGGCTGGTACTTTTCATGTTCATCGGCGAGGAGAAGCAGTAGTTGCAGTCCCTCAGTATGCCGAGGACTACCTGACAGTGGAACAGAACCTAGAGGGCTTGATGGCTGATGTTCCAGAGATGCCTCTGGAGGAGATCCCATGGCGCGATCAGCGTTACACCGTGGGAGTTTCTGCCTCTATGGGTCGTTTGCTCCGACGAGTAGCCAGGACTTTAGCATGCTATCGTGAACATCATTGATGTCATGATATCGTTTTGTAGAAGCCATGAGCTTCCATTTTTTATCTTTTTGGTCTTCGGACATATTTTGTAACAAAAAAACTTTGATCGTTATATATATATATACATGGTTTTTACCGGCTTACTTTACACTTGTGTACATGTGTTTGATTTATAAATTGTTCAAATGTCTGTCTAATACGTAATTAGCTAAAACATTTGTTAATGTATTTAGACTTCTCGGAATGTGTTGATATTCTATATGATCAAAATGTCTTTCCAAGAGGCGAATCTGCAAATAAACTCTTAATAATGTAGGACTTTGAATAGAGTAGACATTACTTAGCTGTAGCACCACTAACTGCGAGTCAAGTCGCACAACCAAACGACGAATTCCAAGAGAGATAGCATCAACCAATAAATCAATAATGGCGCTATACTCTGCTATGTTGTTGGTTGCTCTCCCTAGACATACACCTTGTAAAGAAATAAGCTCATTTGTTGGGGCATAGATAGCCCAGGCAACGGAAGCTAGGTTCCGAGTACTACGGCTAGCGCCGTCGGTGAAGCCAATGTAAGGTAGCGAATACTCCGACATCTGACAATCAAACACAACGTAATCGTAAGGGTAAAAACCATATAACATCAAACTCAAAACTAAAATTAAATATCACACACACTCAGTATGATACATAAAAATACAAGTACTTTATGCACAAATGACTCATGCATAGTACTTCTTTAAGTACAACCCATTTCTGGGTTCACTCAAAGGTACCCCATCATAATCCACTAACTCATATGCCCCCTTTGCCAAAACTTTGCTAACAATGTAAGGCCCACGCCACATTGGTTCAAATTTCCCAGCTCCTAATACATCTTTATCTTGTTCATACAAAAGAACAACATCTCCTTCAGAGAAGACACAAGGTTTAACATGCTTGTCATACTGTGCCTTAACACGTTTCTTCTGGGCTTCGATTACCAAGGTAGCATCCCGACGAGTCTCATCTAATCACATCAAATACAACAGACGTTCCTCTTCGGCAGAAGTATTTGGTAAAAGTTCTACAGCTAGTTTCAAAGATGGAATCTCACATTCTATCGGCAGAATGGATTCCATGCCATAAACTAATCGAAAAGGTGTAAATCCTGTGGCAGACTTAACAGATGTCCGATACACCCATAATGTCGAAAACAACATCATGTGCCAGCTGGTTTTATGTATTCCTATCATCTGTCGAATCATAGTGATAAGAACTTTGTTAATGGCTTCGACCTGGCCATTAGCCTGTGGATAATAGGGTGTTGAGATATCATGCCGAAGGCCCAACTTCTCTGTGAGTTCAGACATCATATTATTTCTAAAATAACTACCGTGATCGGTGACGATAGCCTGAGGAACACCAAAACGAGTGATGACATGGTTAAAAAGAAAAAGTGTTGCAGTCTTCCCAGTATTATCGAATGTCGGCATTGCCTCGGCCCACTTAGTAAAATAATCAACAACGACAATAATATAACCATGCCCCCTGGCCGAGTGAGGGTGACATGTCATGAAGTCAATGCCCCATTTAGCGAAAGGACCTACTGAGACTACAGGGTGAAGGGGAGCAGGATGCGACCGAATCTTCTGATTATAGGTTTGGCAGGCATGACACTTATGAACAACGATAATGCAATCATGAAACAAGGAAGGCCAAAAATAACCTGCATGCAAAATTTTCTGAGCAGTAGCATACCCAGACATGTGACCACCACATGCTCCAGAGTGGAAATCATTCAAATCTTTCTCAGCTTCGTCAAAAGTCAAACAACTTTGGAAGACAGAATCAATACCTCGACAGTAAAGAGTATCACCAAGGATAATATAATGACGTGCTTGATAACGAACATGACGTCGTTCATTACTGGACAATGTAGGCCGAAAAGTTTGAGTTTGGAGATATATAATGATATCTCCGTACCAAATATCATCGGTACTAATAAGGAAAAGTGACTCGTCAGGTAACGAATCCACTGCTACCTTTTCCGTAGTAGAGTGGGGAAAATCACAAATCAACTCAGCGAAAACTAGGGACTTCTTCGACGTGGCACGATCAAATTCCAAATCGAACTCCTGGAGAATAACAATCCACTTGGAGTACTTGCCCCCCATCAATTGACGTGTCAATATGTGTTGCATGGGGTTACAGTGTGAAATCACTGTAGTCTTCCTAGATAGAATATAGTGACGAAAACGTTGGACTGCTTGGACAGCAGCCAAGGCTAGCTTCTCAACATGTTGATACTTGACTTCGGTGGATGATAAATTTCTACTCAAGTAATAAATAACATGTTCGCCGTGGTGGTCATTCTCCTGAACGAGGACCATACCAATGGTATACTCAGACGCAGCTAGATAAAGAAAGTAATCTCGACTATAATCCGGAGGGAACAGAAGAGGAGCTTTTGTGAGGGACAGTTTTAAAGCTTCAAAGGCATTGTTGGCAACCTTATCCCATACAAACTCGGAGTCTTTCTTTAAAAGACGTGTGAAACCTCGAGTAATCTCGGCATAGTTTGGGATGAACCGACGAAGAAAGTTTGCTTTCCCCTACAAACTCTGTAACTGGCGTAAAGAAGATGGAGGAGGTAGATTAAGAATTGCCTCGACCTTGATAGGATCGACCCGGATCCCATGGCGTGAAACAATGAAACCAAGGAGATGGCCAGATTCTATGCAAAAAACACATTTGTGAGGGTTTAAACGAATGCAATAGAATCGACAACGAACGGAAATCACGTGGAGATGATTAGGATGATCGGCCCGACGTAAAGAGTGAGCTGGCAAATCGTCCAAATAGGGTTGAACAATATGCTTGATATCGTGAAATGCGTAAGACATAGCACGTTGGAACGTAGCACCTGCGTTCTTCAGACCGAAAGGGAGTTTCCTATAGGCGAAAGTACCCCAAGGACAAATAAAATCCATTTTATGTTGGTCCTCGGGAGCTATATTAATTTGATTATAGCCGGAAAAGCCATCCATGAGGGAAAAGATTTCACTATCGGCACAGTCATCGACAATTTTGTCAACGAAAGGGGTTGGAAAATTGTCCTTCGGACAAGCTTTATTGATATCCCGATAATCAATGCAAACGCGTATACTACCACCCTTTTTATCAATCGGTACTGGGTTAGACACCCATTCTGTCAATGCCATAGGATAAATAAAACCGGCCTTAAGGAGTTTTTCAACTTCAAGTTTAATAGCTGCCGTTTTACGTGGATGGACAGGACGGAGGCGTTGTCGAACAGGCTTGGCTCCAGGGTAAGTCTTAATTTCGTGGACTACAATAGAAGGGTCAATACCCAGCATCTCTTCATAGCTCCAAGCAAAAATGTCACGAAATTCTTTAAACAAGGAAGTATAGGTGACAATTTCGTCCGGAGAACACGAAGCTCCAATATGAACATTCTCGATGATTCCAGGTTTCATTGAAATATCTATGGGTATCGTGGGCGAAATGTTACTAAGGTTCCCTTCTGCAAACACATCTCGCGTAGATCCAGGAACAGTCGTAATAACAACAACGGTCAATGGAGTCGAAATCCGTTGGTAGTTCTCAAGAGTTTGTTGCTCCAGAAACAGTATGGAACGATGATGTCCATCGTCCCAAGGGTTGTCAGTCAAGACGGACATGATCATCTCGTCAGTTGGAAAGACAACGCGGAAAGGATCAGGAGACAACTCCGCACAAGAAGAAGTAGTATGGGTTGCCGATTGAATAGCTTGGTAAGCAGACTCAACTGGACTCAACGACATAACGTCGCCGAAACGAACATGATCTCTAGGATTAGGGACTATCCAAGGGTCGGCAGACACTGGAAGTTCTTGAGGCATGGTAGAGATCATGTTGATAGATGCAACTGACAGGCTTGGAATATCGGGTGGTGGTGGTATGGGAAAAGTACCCATTAACGACGAATCTTTTAAAAGACCGACTCCAACATTCTCATAACCCAGAGGGGTGTTCGCGATGAATGGCACGTTGCCCGTGCGAGTATCGGCATTAAAGAAATCAATTTGATCAACTGTGACCACTTTGCCTTCGTGAGGAAAATGTAGGACATGGAAAAGGGTTGAAACGACAGCACGCATAGAATCGACCCAACTTCGTCCAAGGAGAATATTTTAATCTAGAGGAGTATCAAAAACTTCCACTTCTATCTGGACGGTCTTACCTTCTAAAGTAACAGGCAATGACGGAAGAACACCGTATGGCTTAAAAATGGAGCCATTAAAGGCTCGCAAAGTGTTTTGTGATTCCGTTAACGGTGGAGAGCCAATAGATTTCCAACAAGAAAAAGACATTACGCACGTAGAGGCACCTTCATCAACAACTGTCCGACAAATACTCTTGTCGGTGACTACAACCTGTATCTGAAATGCAATTTGGGGGGGTAACCTTGGAATATGATCATCCAAGTTAAAGACTATCAGATTCGAGTCCGTAGGATCAATTCCACCTATTGCTTTCAACAGAGCCCTTCGCTGTGCAGGACAAGACTGAAGGACTTCGGGGGCAGACATTGCTAAGGGTGCTTGGGCCAAATCTTCAACAATGCTATAGTTTTGGGCTGCCCTAGCATGAGGATTGAATTCTGACTTCTTAACGACACCTTTGGGAGGTCGTAAAACTGTATCAAGACTAGGTCTTTCGATATGAAGAGGACCATTTGTAGGTGGATTTGGTGGAGAAGGCTGTACCAAATCGGGAGGTAAGTCATCAACTTTCTCCTTAGCAGGAGTATAGTTTTTAGCTCTAGTGGTAAGTGTAACATTGTTCTTCGTAGAATCACCAGTGCACATCAAAACATAGGACTGTGTAGAGGTAGATGGTTGGTCATGGATGACCAAAGAAGCCTGTTGTTGAGACGGGAAGGGTTGAGACAAAACTGTCGGCGTAGAAGGTTTCGGTGTTCCTTGAAGGAAATTGGTGACCTCGGCACGTCTTGGACAATCCTTCATGTAGTGATCATCACCACACATAAGGCAAGGATAGCGTGGCTTGCGTTTATCTCGGTCATCAGCAGGAGGCGGTTTGGTTTGTTCATTAGGGTTGTTGTTTTTACCCTCCTTATTCTTGCCTCTCCCTTTTCTAGACTTAGTCTTACCGGCCAGCGTAGTTTGAACAACGTTCACTTCTGAGGTTTTACCAGCGAGAGGAGCAGGAGATGGAGCACTTTGTACATTAGAAGAATTGGATTTTGGGGTTGTAGCGGACACGGAATGTGAGTGGCTATGAGTGGAATCAATCACACCATCAGCTGCATGTGAAGCAGCCGGAGCAGTAGAAGTAGTAGAAGTATCAGGACGAGGTAAATCAGGCAGTAAATCATATAAGGTTCCCGTTTGTGAATAAACGAGATCTAGATACTGAGCGCGACTAATAGCCTGCTCTTCAGTAACAACACTGCCCATAGCAATGTCTTTTCCAATTTTGTTTACGAAAGATTTTGTAAACCACTCAGCCAGTAACTGATCAGGAAGCTCGAGTTTAATGAGACGTATCCTCCTTCTCCACTCATGAATGTGATCAGAGATATGAGTTCCTGTACTTTGTTTGAAAGAGGTTAAAATCTCAGTCCCCGTATCGTAACGAATTGGTAATTGGTAGTGTGTGAGAAAAGCCATGGCAAGAGTTTTGAAATCTGAAAAGAAACCCCGTGGTAATTCAATGTACCACATCGCAGTCGAATCGGTAAGGGTCCGTTGAAAAAGACGCAGACGGATGGAGTCGTCCATGAGTGAATTTGACGAACACCATAAATGAAAAGTCATGATGTGATTATTCGGGTCCTCTCCCGCCTTCCCATCGAATTTTGGAATGTCCGATGGAAGCTTTGTAGGAATAGCAGGCCATTGGGGAGAGTGACGAATAGGATCATTAAGAATCCTAGACAAATCTGGCAAATCCAGAGTAGCAAGAAAAGGCAATTGTCGATTCACTTGTGGATACTGGTGACTTTGGGGTGGAAGCCCTGTCGGTAGACCAGTGGGAGCATAAGCAGTTTGCCCCCAGAGAGATGATCCGGGTTGGCCCTGTGGTGGTTGAATCAAATAATAACCCCAAGGATTTTGACCTTGAGTTTGGGGTTGAGTAGTTTGACCAGAACCCCAGATAGGATTAGTTACTCTGAGATAGGGTTGGCCTATAGTAGGGACAGCTTATTTCCCCCCAGCATTTTGAGGAAAGTTTTGCATAAGTTGATTCCAATACTGGGTCAATGCAGGAGGTATATTTTGTCCTAACGGTGAGGTTGGTGCCCCTACCAAAGGAATAGTTCCACCTGGAAGTTGTATACCAACTGTAGGTTGTGTAATAGTTGCAGTATGTCTGGGAAAAGGAAATGTATAACCCTAACCACCAACAGGAACTTGTACATTAGGTACAACAGTCGGAATAATGCCACTAGGATTAGTATTGCCAGTAGGAAACTGAGGAAGTGTCGGGATGAAACCGGGAACCGGATGCCCAGGAAACTGAGGGCCACCTGGAGAACCAGCAGGTGTTTGTGGCGGTGTTGGATGTAGAACATTCAACATAGGATTCAATGCATGGTAACCAGGGGGTAAATTAGGATTGACCTCAGGTTGTGGCTGGGTGTTTATAGGGGCAAGAGTTGTTGCCGGAATCTCAGTTTGGACACTTGAAGTAATGGCAAGATGGGCCATCTCGGGAGGAAGAATAAAATGGTAAGTGGTAGTTGTGGGTGTAGTTTCTGGCTCCGGAGACTCAGTACCAAATAAGACTCGTCGGAAATCACCGGACCAAGAAGAATCTTGGCCAACTGCACCATGAGAAGGCCCAGCAATTGATTCAGCAGGTGGAAGATCTTCACCAGAAAGATGAAACCGCCCTGAAGGTCGTTCACCACGACGAATGCGATAGTCCTCTACGGTATTGGTAATTCGAAATTCTGCAAGAGGATCAGTAGGATGTACTTGTGGAGGTGGTGTAAATACTTTCGGGACGTCACTTATGTCCACGTGTCGTAGTGTAACAAGAGGGATTTCACTCGGATGAGAAGAGTCCTCAGGTGTTGTTGTCTGCAAAGGTTGTGAAGCTTCCGGAGAAATTGTTGTCTGCGAACGTCGCGGGGGAGAAATTGTAGAGGAGTGATAAATTCCCCAACGAAAATTTTATGGTCGACTATGAGAAAACAACAGCATACACCAGTAAACAAAATCTAGAGATAATCACCAAGAAAACAATACCTTCTAATATCGAAGCCACTAGTTGGTGATGAAATCCAACATCGCAACAATGAGATGAGAAGTGGCGGGGCTAGGGTGGAAAAGTTATGTTGACGACCTGCTTAACAAACTTACACCCTGGTGCAAGCTCCCACACATAATCGTGGGTATACCCTCCAAGGAGCCCGAGTGAGTTTGGTCAACGTCGATTCCAGGTACCGTGAAGACTTTCCCCTTCACAGTCACCTTGGGTAAGTACCTAGAGAGAAAATCCACTAA
>ML811727.1:76047-89418 GCA_009831015.1 Picea engelmannii | reverse complement strand
CACAACAACACAAACCAATCACAGCAAATGCAGATTAATATATTCAATACCTAGTCTATACATGTGATCAAGGAATCATGTAATAAGATGACATCATCATTATGGGAAAGGGACATATTCATGTATTGTATTAACTGAAAGAGTAATATACAACCTGAGCCTTGATGTCATAGATCTCCTTTCGATGGCTCCTAGCTCTGACACACACACTTGCTCATGCATGAAGAAGTTCAACCACATATGATAACCTTGCTTGTTGTCTTTTGCTGTTGTAGCTTCAATCCTCCATACAGTCTTGCACAAGTTCTCCAAATAATCTCTTGCTAGCTTGCTTCTTCTTCTTCTTCTTCTTCTAACCATTTCCATGAGAAATCTCCTCAATATATAGGAGAAGATTGATTAGTTACTTGGATAGGGAATGATCCCAAGATATCTGGAAAGTCAGTATTTTGCCAACCATTCAAACTCCAACTCACCCTTCTAGAAGATTCCTTCTAGAAGGATCGATAACTTGTCTATTTTCCTCCTTTAGAAACATGTTCGCACTCTGACCACTAGCACAGTGCGAGAAGTTCACAGTCAAGCTGAATGCAGCCTGCGGGAATGAAGGATTCTCGCAGGAGAGTATATATGCAGCCTGCGAACTATTTTCAAAATATGATTTTGAGAAAATGACAAGTGTAACCTTCTTTAGGAAAAAATTCTTAATGAAGAGTTTGATCTTCCATTATCATGACATGATAATAATATCATCTTGATACCCAAAAATGTGGATAACACTTGTACCTGCTGATAGACGGTACAGAGGAAAAGTTGTAAACGATTAGATAACTAAAAAGAAATCAACACCACAATAGAGGTCGTACTAAATTGCAGCTAAGCATTCATTAAAGACACATATGAAAAATGATGTGAAATGTGAAACAACAGAAGAAAAACATAACCCAGTGTTGACGAAAAAAGGAGTCTTCGATCTGCCTTGTATTAATTCTGGCGAAAGAGATATTCTCTGATACAATTGGCCAAAGGAAAACATCCCCTTGCTCATTTTCTCAAAATTATACTTATACAAAATTTTAACATGCTTTTAATTCTAATCGTTCTAAAAATTTCGGTTACAAATGGAAAATGAAACGTTTCACTTCCTTGTCTCTTGTCTTCCTCCATGTGGGTAGGGAGTTTTATTTTCTTGTTCTTTGGTCCCAAAAATAGGATATGATTAACATATGTCATTACTTTCCTCCAGAAGTCTTCCCTTTCCCCTGCTCGATACAAAAAACACACTTTTCTACCAACTAGGCTATCATCTTGGAAGGTTCGGCTTGATTGTTTGCCTCGAAAGTGTAACACTGCTTTGCCAACTGTGGAAATCTTTTTCCTACTTGTCGATCTTCCATGATGATATAACATAATTGCAAGCTTGGTCTTATCAACCATTTATCCATTTGGGCGATATTGACCTAACTTACCTGGGATAATTCAATTTTTCCTTTTTCCCCATTCTCCTTGATGTCCAGCAGATGTTTGGCTATGTTAATTTCTCCCAGTGTTCCAACACTACTTTCTTTATCTAGATCTAACAAATTTTTATTTATCGAGCCGAATGTGTCTTCACAAGCATCTCTCATCTCTTTAGCTCTTTTTCTGCTCTCAGATATATTATGTTCCCATGCCTTTAGTAGGATGTTACCTCTAACTTGCTATAGGATAGACAACCTGGAACTGATGGCCACCTCTTCTTTCGTTGTTGCTATAATAGCTTCTTGGAAAGCAATCTGAGTTGTTGTCGCTTCTCTTTCTCTCAAGGATATATCCTTCAATGCTTGTTCTATCATATGAAAATGATTCTGTATTGTTTCTACTTTGGCAAGTAGATCTTGTTGAGCTACTTCTACCTTACCTCGTATTTCCGTGGCTTGGTATTGGAATACGGTTATGTCTATGACCTGGTTTTCAACATAAATTAATTTAGACTGCAACAGTTTTATTTTCTCTTCATGTTGACTTACCTGCGTTTGGGTTGTTTATGCCGACTGATGCATCTTCTCAAGGTCATATTTAAGCCTCTCAATTTCCTGTTGACCAGTCAGTCTGGCTTGCTTGAAACCTTTGTTTGCTTCCTTTATGGCATTTGTCTTTGTTATTTCTAACCGAGCCTCCAACTTGTTGATCAATAGGTTATTTTGTTTCAACCGTGTCTTCAAAGTTCTGATTGAATATTGGTTGGTTGTTGCATAAGCCGCCAATATTCTTGCTATCTCATCTATGAATTCTTCCTCTTCCAAGGCTTCCTCATCTGCTAGGATTTTGCATTTTTTAGCTACCATGCCTGCTCTTTGGTATTTTTCTTTCTTTACCACGACCTTCCTTTTCTTACTAAAGAAGAATCCATTAGGAGACAACTCTTCTACATAGATAGGTGCTAGGTCCTCTTTGAATATCCACTATGTATCAGGGTTCCCCTTTGTGAATTGTAAGGGAGTGATGGACGCAATGGGGTTGCCGATTTCCTTGGTAACTATTTCTGGGTTTCCTTCTTCTTGGTTGGGGATCTCTTCTTCTTGATTCGAGATATTAGTTTTCTCTGTCTCGTCCTGATTCGCTAGTTTGATAGGGCTCGTGCCCGTCAAACTTTTATCTTTTGCTTGTTGTGTACCTAGGGGTTGTGGGTTTCTATCCTGTAAAAATCTGGGGAGGCAACTTCTCCTGTGCTCTTGGAATTTATAGAAATCGACCATATCGTTGGGCAGTAGAGCTTGAATCTGGCTTAGAACTTCTGAGTAGGACCTCACACCTCGGAAGACTTCATCATGAGGTGAGTCTTTGTGTTCATATGTCTTCATCCCACAGCTCTCCAAGTGATTACTCACAACCTTATTAGGGTCGTGTTTCTTAAACTCGATGTCTACCAATTTCATTTCCTCTAAGGTCACATCCTCCTATTTAGCATGGCCAAAATCCAATAAAGAATATGTACCAATGTGAATGGGGAAGGTGGCCATACCTTCTTCGATACTCCTTTGAGCTCCTTGCTTATCCCACCGAGCACGGTTTTCCTGGTGATCTCGCGACAAATTAGCTTGTCTGGTAAGAATAGTGGCAAAGCATATGGGGGGACAGAGGTGCCAAAAACCCTAATATATGAAAATTCTGCTTCTATATACCAATATTTTATGCTTCTTAGGTTGGTCATGATCTTATCTGAAATCCTGGGAGGTGTATGGATGAAGATAGAGACATGCATTGGTACCATTACCTAGTTGAAAATCTCGTAGATGAATTCTTTGGCCTTATCTTCCGAGAGTTTCGAGTGGTAGACATGAATAGGCTCTGCATTAGTTGGAGTCTAGCTCCAGCTCATTAAAGGAAAAGGTGTCATGAAGAAAATAGCATCCATCATGTAAGCAGACATGAAGAATGAAGATGCTTTCCTACTCGCCTTTTGTGCTCGATATTCTGTAATTTGACTGGCCAGACTGTCTGATAAAAAATTGGCCCAGTCGAAAGAGAAACCCTCTGCTACTGTGTGAATAAGTGGTACCCATGGGAGAAAGAAGTGAGAGGTTTCCTCCTTCCCATACAATCTACAAACCATCATTGTTGTATACATGAATGGTGGCACCAACGATGAGATTGAATAAATTCCATTAGTATCGGGTCTGAATTTCGCGGGGTGCGAAACTGAGTCTTTGATCAGATCGAATAAGATTTTCCTAAACTGCTTGCATTCCTTGTTTTTGAAACTCTCCAAGAATCCATCATTGTGAGTAAGGTTTGGTGTGGGAGACAATTTATACATTTCTTGTAAATGCTCTGGTCTGAATGTCCCAATTGCCACCTTCTACTCGTTGAAAATTGTCCTAGTCGGGATGTCTACATGGTCCAGTGCCCATCTAATCATATCATAATAGGGAAAAAGTCATGGCCTTGCTGCTATCTTGTGCATATCCAACTGAGAGATGATTTGGTATTTGGTGGAAAATCCATCTTTCTTGTTATTGTTGGAACCATCTGAACAATTTATCAGCTCGGATTGCAAAATGTCGGAGACATACATCCATGTTTTGACAGTATTGATACTTCTAGGTGAGGTATTAGAAATAATATCTAAACCTTGACCTAGACTCTTGGAAACTGCCTTGGATGCTTTGCATGGAGCCATGATATAGAACCTTGCAATTAGATCCCCTGTTACAGAAAATGGGAACACAGACAGAGGTTATCTTGGTGAACTTGGCTCTGCGCAAATTAGAAAGAAATCTAAGATAATGACTGAAAATTTTTCGCTTAGAGCACTTAAGTCTATGCGATTCCTTACTGACAGAATGTTTAAATCGTTTAATATAAAGATTTAGAAATAAAATGAGATCTTACTATCAGTCACCTCACTAAATTTCTTAATAAATGCCATAAATGTTTGATAAATCGCGATTCGGGAGGATCGTGGCAACATTTAAAACTCAATCCGTAGGCCGTACAGGTTGAAGGTCATTTAAGGTGTTAATTAATTCAGTTCAACCCTTTGTTAAGTGTGTTTAGTCCTTAATCCCTTTTTCGGAGTTCGCAGTATCGGATGATTTCACTCATAGTCGTTGAATCTGCAAACCCTGAATTCACGATATAGTGTGTTGGTTTATTAACTGTGATTTGGATTTAAGATTTTAATTAACCCCAATTAATTAACGAAAATAGCAACTTCGGGGATCGTAGCTACAAAAGTGTTGTTTCTAGGGTAACGATCGTCGAGTTGCGAAATCGCAACGAAGATTAAATATGGCTTAAAAGTCATTATTCTTGCTATTAACCAGTTTTAACTTAAACTAAATGCGCAACTTCACACGTCGGACACTCAAAGGGTGTTCGAGGTGTGACTCCCGAAACACAAGAGAATGATGTATCAAAGGTGATAATCCGTGTTTAAAGGTTTAAAAGTTGTGATTAAACTTAATCCAACTTTGCCAAATCGCGTGTCGGGATATCGAGGGTTCAAATATGTATGACCATGGTATATACAAAATCACGAAATCTGACTTTTTAGGCTTAGGTGTATGGTCTCAATGCCTTGAAAAGGGTGGCTCCGACCTTTGATGACCAGATTGTTTGGAAAAATACAAGTGTTCCAACACCAATAAGCTTGTTTCCGCTGCATTTTTACAGTTTCATCTTATTTCCTTATTGAATAGAAAACCAGTTTTATTGTATCTCTGTTAGTTTGTGTTAAGCACCTGTTAATAATATGTATTCATTTCATTCTGCTCATAAAATCCATATCAGTGGTATCAAATCTGTCTGCTCCTTGTCGTCCTAATGCATGTCCCCAATAAGGTCGGAGTACAAAGAATTGGGTCTCGATCTTGTTTCTCTTGAGGATATAAGATTTCTCACACCCAAGCGACCTCTCAGGATAGGAGAAAAGAAAGATGACGAGACAAGAGATCCTTTCAAAATTTTGATTGAGGAATCCCTCACGCAACAAAGGAACGAGATGATGGATAGTTTTGTGCAAATCCTTCGGCAGCTACCAATAGGTGATGCATCTTCTTCGAGCGGAGGCACCACTCCCTTCAAGGTACAAATAAAGTTTTATATTCCTATATTTGAAGGTCAGATAGACACATATGTTGTAGACAAGTGGTTGAATCTACTAGAAGGGTATTTTCTATCCATAACTTTTCGAATAGAGAAAATATTACTTTTGTGCTCCTTAAAGTCGTTCCCCATGTCAAATATTGGTGGGAAACTTTCTGTGAGCAAAAGTAAATAGAGCAACCCTCATTATTTATAGCCATGGCCACCTGGGATTCCTTCATGGATTCTATTAAGGAACAATACTACCTTGTCGGAAGTTATGATGACTTATATACCAAATGGACCACACTGAGGCAAGAAAGAGAGCAAGCAGTGCCAGATTTCATGAATATCTTTCATACCTTGCGCACCAAGCTGGGTATCAAAGATTCGGAGCGACATCTATTGCTCAAGTATCGTGGTTCTCTGCATAGATACATCTAGACCAAAATGAAATTTTTGGACATCTCATCCTTGGGCACAGCCTACCTATATGTCGTCAAAATCGAGAAGAAGCTCAAACAAAAGAAACGACAATTTGGGCCTGGGAACCCCTCACAACAAAATCCAGGAAAGGGAGGCCCCAACCCATAGAACAAAGGACAGAGCATATATGGATAGTATCAGGACAACCAATCCAAGCCATAAGAAAAGAAGGACACCATAAAGATAAAGAAAGATACCAGGAAGTGATGTGACCATAAGAGCCCTTGGAATAACACTATTGACTGCCGCTCAAAGCAGTTGCTGGTGGCCCAAGTGAAAGCTTTTGAATCAGATGTGGGTTCAAACTCTAAGCTATAACTAGAAAGGGGAAGACAGATCATTGACGTGGAACCCAGTGCCACCGTTGCTACCACCAAGCTCCAACCTGGTGAACCAGACAAGCCAGAAGAAGGAGAATGCCTCTTCCATTCACAGATGTGGGTAAAAAGCACCCCGCTGCACTTCATCATGGATAGTGGTAGCCAGAATAACCTCATCTCAACAGAGGTCATCAAGAGGCTAGCCCTGCCGACAACACCGCACCCACAACTCTACACCATTGGATGGCTCCACCAAGGAATCAATCGTCACGTCAGCCAATAGTGTCGACTATCATACGACATCAAGCCCTTCAAAGACAAGGTATTGTGTGATGTTGATCCTCTTGAAGTTTGTGATGTTCTTTTGGGCCAACCTTATTTATTGAAACGTCATGTTGTATATGATTCTAGGCCTCATAGTGTCATTACTACTTTGAACACAAAATTGTACAAGATACCCGAGGCAGTCCCACCTAGTGATATTTCCTTGGTCTCTGCTAAGCAATGCAGGAAGGTCATCTCTCATATGGGGAAGTTTGTCTTCTTCATGATTCAGTCTCAAAATAAGTGAAAGATCACAGCCACATCCAGGATCTCTGTGTCCGACCTCTCCACACAGCAAAAGCAAGTAGATAAGGTCATGGAAGAATACTCATATATCTTCTCCTCACCTACCGGGGTACCTCTGCACTGCTAGGTCAAGCACCCCATCGATCTAACCCCCGGTGCACCGCTTCCCAATGGGCCAGTCTATCGTCACTCTCTGTTAGAGAATGAACATATCAAGTGACAAATCCAAGAATTTCTCCACAAGGGGCACATCCATCCCAGCCCATCACCTTGCAGGAGCCCAATCATGTTGGTACAAAAGAAAGATGGAACCTGGCAACTCTGCATTGATTACCGGGCTCTGAATAAAATTAGAGTCAGAAACCAGTTCCTGATTCCCCAAATCGATGACCTCCTTGATCAACTCATGGGGACCGAATACTTCAGTAAGATTGATCTGAAGTATGGCTACCACCAGGTCCCGATAGAACAAACAAATGTATGGAAAACCACCTTCAAGTCAAAGGAAGGCCTTTTTGAATGGTTGGTCATGCCCTTTGGTTTGACAAATGCTCCAGCCACTTTCATGAGGATGATGGACGATATCCTGCGACCATTCACCAATACTTTTGTAGTGGTGTATCTGGATGACATTCTCATTTAAAAAAAGACTTGGGCCAAACACTTGCAGCATATTCAACAGGTTCTGCACACCCTGAGATAGCACAGGCTATATGCCAACTTGGAAAAATTCTCCTTCGGCATGGACAGGGTCCATTACCTAGGCTACATAATTTATTAACATGGATTACATGTGGATCTAGCCAAGATCCAAGTAATCTGTGACTGACCATCTCCAACCACACTCATTGAGCTTCGGAGCTTCTTGGGCCTTGCCAATTTCTACCACAGGTTCGTGTTTGGATTCTCCCATATTGCATGGGCCCTTAGCCAAATAACTAGGGGTGGTGGTAAGGTGAAATTTATGTGGGTCTGGTCCCAACAACAAGAGTTCGACAATTTGAAGCAGTGCTTGTGCTCAACCCCAGTACTTTCACTACCAGACCTACAACATCCCTTTGAGATCAAGACAGATGATTCAAACTATGTGGTGGGCTTCGTTCTCACTCAGCATGGCCACCCCATGGCCTATCATAGTGAGACACTATCAAATGTTGTCCATAAGTACCCTACTTAAGACAAATAAATGTACTCCATTGTGCAAGCCTTTCACTAGTGGAGACATTACATTCTTGGGAAGGAGATAGTCATCCTGCACACTGATCATAATCCACTACAGTTCATGCAGACACAAGGAAAATTGCAGAATGATCGCCATCAAAAGTGGTCCACATACTTGCAGGAATTCCACCTCAACATCAAGTATAAAACATGAAGCACCAATCGCATCGTTGATTGCCTCAGCAGACCATCAATCGTGGCACTCACCATGGTGCTAGACTCATGCGACCATGAGACCTATGGATGGCCCCAACTCTATGAGACAAACCTGGACTTCACCACCACCTACCAAATGTTGGGTGAAAACATAGTTGTCGATAATTTCCATCTTCAGGATGGGTTGTTGTGTCATCTGGGCCATATTTGTGTTCGATCAAGTGAGCGAGCGAAGCTGATCTGGGAAGCCCACTACAGTCGGGTGGCAGGACACTTTGGCATCGAAAAGATAGTGGTGATGCTATAAAAACATTTCTACTGACCAAAACTACGACAGGAGGTCAGCAAGTATATCAGGTCCTGCACTACCTACGTTATTGCCAAACCGACCACGAAGAAACAGGGCATGTACACCCCTCTTCCTACTCCTGACAGTGCATGGAAATCCATCTCAATGGACTACATGTCAGACCTCCCATCCACCAAGCAGGGAAATGACTATATTTTTGTGGTTGTTGACTGCTTTTCTAAGATGGTGATTCTGGTTGCCTGCAAGAAGAACATCACGGCAGAGACCACTGCCACGCTCTTCTTTGAACGAGTCTAGGTAAATTTTGGAATCCCACAAACCATTATCTCAGATTGAGACAGTTGATTTCTCAGCACATTCTGGTTGAGCCTCTGGTCACTCTTGGACACTAAGATCACCAAATCCATGGCCTTCCACCCCCATACAGATGGCCAAAATGAGGTCGTCAATCGAATGATTATGCATATCCTTCACATGTATAATTCAAAGCACCCTCACACATGGGATGAGAGCCTTCTCTATGTCCAACATAGCTACAACCGAGCCCTAAATAGCTCAACCGGCCACAGCCCCTTTCAGGTGGTGTTGGGATTCCAACCATTGGGTCCCATAGATGTTTCACTTCCCCTTACGGTCACCTCGACTAACTCATCTCGTGCTCCAAATGAAGCTAAAAAATCCACCTGGTTTATTGAGTGGATCTAGCACATCCACCAAAAGGTTCAAGATATCCTACGGAAGTCCAATGACAAGTACAAGCAGTGCAATGATCAACATTGGGTGCCACATAAGTTTCAGGTGGGCGATAAAGTTTGGTTGCACTTGCAGAAAGAATGCCTTACAGGACCCCATCAAAAGTTTCGGCCACTCTTTTATGGGTCGTACACCATCACCAAGGCCATGGGGGATAATTATTTTGAGCTCAACATTCCTCCTTTCCTTGGCATGCACCCAGTTTTCAACGTGGATCTCCTTCGCCCTTATTTCCCACCATTATTGGACACCTTAGACGTAGCAGAGAAGTTGACACCAATACTGCTAAACCTCGACTGCATACAATAGGAATCTAGTGATAATATTGTGGACACACAGATCAAGGGCACTCAACAACAAAGGATCCATCTTTATTGAGTTGTCAAAGCAAGGCAGCTTCTGCACCAAGGCCAGTGGCTCACCCAGGGCTAAATTCAACAGAAATTTCCTCATCTGATGGGGAACTCAACACAATGGAGACCATTTCTTCCTAAGGATGGAGGATTGATCCAAGTGGATATCGGTGGCCACCCACCTTTTCCAACTAGCTCAAAATAGTTTTCTGACAATTTTGGCAATTTACAATTTTTAGCAGTTTTAACTTCCGGGGCCATTTTGAGGGCCTAAATGAAGGTTTTTCGGGATCGATCTTCTCAATGATAGCCACATGCATAATTGATTCCCCAAAACAAATCTCCTAGACAATACCTTTCCAATGGGCTATCATACGCCTAAAACGAATATCATATGCAAAAGTTATGACCCCGGGAAGCTGATGTACTAACTTACCCAAACGGGGCCCACATGACTTTTGGCGCTTCATCTCTTAGGGTTAGGTTTTTGGATGTCTAGGATTTTTGGAATTCCTGTTTATTGTAAAAAGGCCTTCATAGTCTCATTGTAATCATCTTCTTGCGAATGAGCGCAACTGTCACATCTCTTCTCAGAGATAAGCCGCCACCATTCCAGTGAGCTTGTTTCCGCTGCATTTTTACAGTTTCAACTTATTTCTTTATTGAATAGAAAACCAGTTTTATTGTATCTCTGTTAATTTGTGTTAAGCACCTGTTAATAATCTATAGTCATTTCATTTTTCTCATAAAATCTGGATCAGGCCAAGATTGTTAGAATAAGTTGTTTCTATTGTGCAGACTTATCAATACCACATTCACCCAAACTCAATAGCAAAGATTTAAATTTAGTAAAAAAATCTTGTATATTATCAAAACTTTTAGGGTCTAAGGTATTCAACTCTACCTCAAGCATATGACCTTGCATCCCATCATGCTTTCCAAAGAGTCCTTCCAAGGTGGTTTAGATCTCGTTTGGAGTCCTGCATGCAGCAACATGAAACCATAAATCAGTGGAGATTAGCTCAAGAAGTAGTCATGCGGCCTCATCCTTACGATTTGCCCATCTCATATTTGGAATCATTGATGTAGGTTATGTTTCTGTTGCCATCGTCAAATTATACAATCGTTTCCTTCTGAGTTTGAATTCCGTCTTGGGTTTCCAATCAAAATAATTGTATGGTGTGAGGATTACCACCAAATTTGACTGTATAATAGTTTTCCTATCCATCTCTCCCACTGTTTCTAAGAACCCCTAAAAATTTACTCTCAATCTGCAAGTGAAAAATTAAGAAATCACAGTAGAAATGACACTTTAATTGAAAATTCATATCAGTTTCAGGAGACGATCTTCCGAATTACTTTGTGAGCAAACGGTGAGGAATATCGCCAAATGATTGAAAACCCACTTGCATAATGGCTCGATTTACTTCTCACGCGAGTCGTTTCCTCAAAAATGTAATATTTTGGGAGGAATCACTGTAGAAAGGTATGACCACGGATTCATATCAGTTTTAGGAGGCTATATTCTGGCTTACTTTCTGAGAAAACGGTGAGGAATATCGCCAAACGGTTGAAAACCCACTTGCAGAATGGGTCGATTTACTTCTCTAGCGGGTCGTTTCCTCAAAAACTTAATATTTTGGGAGAAATCACTACTGAAATGTATGACCACGGATTCATATCAGTTTCAGGAGGCTATCTTTCGACTTACTTTCTGAGCAAATGGTGAGGAATCTCGCCAAACTGTTGAAAACCCACTTGTAGAATGGGTCGATTTACTTATAATGTGGGTCGTTTCCTCAAAAACGTAATATTTTTGGAGAAATCACTGTTGAAAGGTACGAACACATATTTAGCTCCCCGAAACTCTAATTTTCCTTATTCTTTGGCTTGTTTGGCTTGCTCCAAGTAGCATAGCTCTGATACCATGTCAATGTTTTATGGAAACCTACACAGGAGACCTAGCTAAATCATACACAAACAAATCTTATCAAAAAAAGGAAGAGAGATACACAATGAAGAAAGAGAATCAATGTATATTATGATTTAATCAATGAGTGAGTGATCTTCACTCATATAGGCAATGCAATCCTATAATTATGAATGCATGCATAATAGTGATGGTCTAAGATTAGAAAGTCTAAAATAGAACTAGTCAGTTAACTCCCACTGAACTAGTGTGCCGAAAATACAAATTTCTCCAACACTTTTTCCCCCAAGATCTCTTTCAAGCATTGGGAACCCATTTTGAATGAATAGCTTTCACAATGAAGTTAGTTCTTCATGAGGTTCAAAATTTCCTTATAAATGAAAATCATGTGGAAACATTTGAATAAGAGAAGAATTACAAGGTTATGTTGGAGGAATGAGATTGGAGATCAGTTATCTTACTCTCTCATCTCTATCATTCATTTCCTTCATGGTTGTTTATGTTCTTTCCTCGAAGAAAAAATACTTCTTCATTCACCATTGTAAGAGACAACTTTCAAGAAGAAAAAATACCCATCCCAAGGAGAGTGTTGGAGCCCATTTTCATTCAACCATTCCCCCAAAGTGTTATCACTGATTTTATGCTTTTCCATTGGACTAATATATGAGTATTCTTGTTCCCCTCTAGTTTTTTCTGTTTAAACAACATTCTTGTAGTTACATTTGTAGTTTATTTCCATGCATTCTTTCTTGTTTTATTTTTTTTGTGATAATACTCATGTGCTTGTCCCACAACCAACCATTGTCTATTTTTTATCTTATAGCCTAGCTTAACAAAGGGGGTCTTTCTCACCAATGCAAGAAAAATCCCAACACATATTAGTTATTCCATTGGGGATCGAACCTAGAATATTTGAATTCGTGTAATTATTAGAGTACTAATACATTACAGTTTGTTACTTGACTTATCCATTTTTTGTCTCAAGGGTCCTCCTATCCTTCACTCTTTCATATTCACTCATATTAACGTCAACACATGTTATTCTAAGAATGTTTGTAAGTTATTTTCCATTTCCATTATTAATGGCGAACCTTGGACTGAACATAGAGAGTCATTGTTTCTCTCTGATTCAAAAGGCTCCCCAATGTTTGACATGAGATCGTTATCGCATCGATATGAGTCGCACATTACCACATGGTTGTAGTATCTTGGTTCCAGTTGAAAACCTCTAGGCCTGTATGGATATCAATGCCCTCAAGTGGGAACCCTCTTCAAATAGCTCCCTATATCTTTCAATGACCCTACTAGTGAGCAGTCCTCTGCTGTTACTTTCGCTCCCATGGGGAAAAAATGTTTCCACACAAAGAAACTTCTAGTTACAACATTATGATTTGGTCATTTACACTACTATCTTCATACATGTGGACCATAGTGTTTATACATGACCAAAAATGACCATGTATTCTATTGTAATGTACTTTGACATTTTCATGAGCATGGGAATTCCCACCTCATTTTTATAAGAGATCACCATCACAAGTATGTTTGGTTGTTTTTTCGGGTGGGATTCATCACTTTTCTGTGGGTAGTCATTTCTTCTTAGTCAAATATCTCTCTATATCTCTAGAAATATTTAAATCACAAGCAAGTGGGATAGAAAGCAATGATGTATTTCGGCCATGTGGAAGATCCTAACCTCACACA
>ML811727.1:60820-74002 GCA_009831015.1 Picea engelmannii | reverse complement strand
CAGGTGGGCTTCGTCACTTTTCCATGGGTAGCTCTGTGTGTGTGTGTGTGTGTGTGTGTGTGTGTGTGTGTGTGTGTGTGTGTGTGTGTGTGTGTGTGTGTGTGTATCAGTCTTTAAAATCACAAGCACATGGGCCAAAAAACAATGATGTGTTTCAACTATATGGAAGCTTGTAACCCCACACATCAGCAAGCAACTGTTATAACCTCAATTTTTATCACAAGAGGCATTCAGTCAATCATTCAAAAGCACCATCATTTTTCAAAAACACAACATAATAAAACTACCTCATGGCTACTTTACATCACCTTCAAGAGAAAAGAAAGAAACCCTTGAAAGTGGTTCTTTTACACTTGCATCGCCTACTTTCACTGACACTCATGAGAATTGCACTGGATATCCTTTGAAACCCTCATAACTCTATTTACACGAGTGAGGTCAACCTCTTTGGCACATTTAAGGTGGAAATATTAACTTATGTGGCTCTAGGTTGATGTATAGGAGAAATTTCAACTCTCATCCCATTAATGAGGAGTGGTTTGGCCACCCAAAGTCTCTTTCAAGCATTGAGAACCCACTTTGAATGAAGAGCTTTCACATTGAAGCTATTTCTTCGTGAGGTTTATAATTTCCCTATAAATGAAAGCCATTGGGTAACATTTGAAGAAGAGAAGAATCACAAGGTTATGTTGGAGGAATCAGATTGGAGATCAATTATCTTACTCTCTCATTTCTACCATTCATTTCCCTCACAACTTGTTTGTGTTATTTCTTCAAAGAACAAAGGCTTATTCATTTACCATTTTTAGATAGGGATTTCAAGAAGCAAAAGGATCGATCATAAGGAGAGTGTTGGAGCCCATTTGCATCCAACCATTCTCCCCATGTGTTTTTACTCATTTTATGCTTTTCCATAGGACTAATATATGAGTATTATGGTTTCTGTCCAATTTCTTGTGTTTAGATGGCATTCTTGTGGTTAAATTTGTAGTTTAGTTGCATGCATGATTTCTTGTTTTATTTTTCTATGATAATACTCTTGTGCTTGTCCCACAGCTAAACATTGTCTATTGTTTAGCTTACAGTCTAGCTTAACAAAGGGGGTTTTCTCATGAATGAAAGAAAATCTCCAACACAAGGACCAAGGTTGTTAAAACTGGTAAATAATAAATTCAAGAAAGTTATGCTAATTTTTCCTCTTCATTTTCTATCTTAACTTATGTTAAAAAATAATGGATCTATGCTTCTCTTTCCTGTTGTTTTTTTGTTTGAAAAATATGTGTTAATAAAGTACTAGTTTTGCCTCCTCCTCTACTCATATTTATTGTTTTCTGAGTTATTTTCCAAGCTGAACTAAATTATGGTTCCCATGGTTTAGGAGATCATTCCTATGGCTAAATCTTGTTAAATCCCCTTGCTTGTTGGCCCTTTTTTAATTACCTTCAAAAATAAAATTCAACATCATGCTCTTGTTATAACTCGATAGCAAAGGTTAAATCCATGCACCATTTTTATCTATTATAAATCCAATTTGAGCTTCATCTATTTAAATAGGTTTTTTTTGGATGATAACCAAGGAATCTTTCCTTAGGAAATATCAAGGGTACCCCCTTGGCCCAAGAACTAGCTTGAAGGCCTAGAATGGCATAGGAAGGTGCATCCTGCACACTATGCCCTGGCATTTGGCCCCTTTATGAGAGACATGGGACAAACTGGGGGACAACATATGAATTGGTGCCATCGTCTGGGACCCATCTTAGTATACAACATATTTTGTGTTCTCTAGTTGAAGAGAGAATGAATTGTTGGAAAATATATGTGCATAGTATTTTTGAATGGGTCTGTTTACTAGATCAATTGCTTCCTACCATAGATGGAGGTTATTTTTTACTCTTCAAGGAAAGACTGACAAGTGTCATATTCTCTGATACTCAAAAGAGTGCTTTGAAAGGAAACTCAAAAAAGCTTGATTCCACGAAGGAAAGTGTTCACCCCGATAAGTTGGATTGCAAACCTATTGTCATAATAAATTGTGCTTATAATCCATAAATTTGTCATGCCTCTCTAATCCCTTGCTTTGATCTTATCCATGCATAATTCCACTAAATTCCTACATTTGTTGTCCCAAACGTCGATCCTCATTCCTTCTTGTCTTGCATTTATAGTAAACTAAGGATATCGTTATCATATATATTCAACATCAACCATTATACTCCGGTACCTATTTCAAACACGAAGTATCACATACACTTGTTGGGTGGTCATACACTAGGGTATTTGGCTAAGAGATATTTCTAACAAACTAATCAGCTTGTAAAAAGAAATCTCATTATTTCTTAGATCCTTTAATTTCATAAATTATTATTAATAATAATAAATAATATAGAAAATATAAGAAGGAATATCCTTTAAACTTATTAAAATATTATTTAAATTTAATTATATTAAAAAAAATCAAGCCATTGTAACATTGTAGTTTACCCATGAAGCCAATATGTATTAATTATGTATAATTAAAGTAAGTTATGGTGGAATAGGAAGAGGAGAAAAAAGTTGTAGTTGGGCATGAGTAATGGTGCTATGGTAAAGGCACACTAAAAGGAAAAGAGACAACTCAACAATTTATTTTGTAGGATGCACCATGCAAAGGAGGATCTTGTATTTATTCAATACTATAAAAGTACCAACCTTTGAGCATTGGAGTCAAGGGCCTTGAGAAGTCAATATTGATAAGATGCAACAGTGGTCACTTAGATATGGAATGGCTATCACTAATTGATTAATGAGTCATTTTTTTGAAGTGAAATAATTTAATGCTCATCTATGATAAGTTGAAGGGGTCTTGAAATACAATAACATTTTCAAATTTGATAACTACATATAAATGTAATTCTTTTTCAAAATATTTCACCCAAATCATACACCATCTAAAGCACATGAACTTAAGTGCATCATCTTAGTTGCTTCTTACCCAAATTGAAAAGTCTCATGCACATCACACCAAGGCACACACACCAAAAGTGCACCATAGTCATAAAATATATTTGACCATTCACAACGCAAATTCACAATTCTCTCAACATCCAACAAACTATGGCTTAACCTGTTGACCACAATTTGGGGTTTTACCAAGAAATCAATGCATCTATCTCACACCTCCAAACTTCCCATACCAATTTAAATCACGACTTCAATTCTACTTTAAACCCATCCAAGAAAACAATCCAACTACCTAAAAACAATTAAAAAAAATCGATGGATTCAAAACTTTTAGTCCATACCCCCCTTCCCTACAAGAAAAGGAAGGCATGATCCTCACACTC
Organism: Picea engelmannii; assembly: GCA_009831015.1. Classification (NCBI taxonomy): domain Eukaryota; kingdom Viridiplantae; phylum Streptophyta; class Pinopsida; order Pinales; family Pinaceae; genus Picea; species Picea engelmannii. The sequence goes on along the minus strand of ML811727.1, from coordinate 70,679 downwards.
GTTCATGAGACTAAAATGGATTCAGGTGACTTCCATTCACCAAACCTTATGTGGGGAATCCATCCAGTTACACTAGCTTAATAACATTGGTCTCTATAGTGTAAACAATGTGAAACAGTCCCAACTAATGCATCCTAACTTTAATGGGACACTTTAAAAAAATGATGTCATATAATAAGACCACATTTCCTATTTGGATTGTTTTAGTCTTAATGTTCTAGTTGTGTCATGCATTTTTTCAAAAAAAATCAATAAACTAATGAAACCCAACAACAATCATGTAGCATATGAAATTCCCACTTGGGTACTCACATACACCTACCCACTAGAAGGTGCCTTGTGCAATCCACCCATGTGTTAGATTCATCAGTGGACTACCCAATGATGATAATATACCTCTCAACTATTGTTCTAATGTGATAGATCACCTTCTTAGAGTCTTTCTCACCCTAGATTATATGTGGGATCTCACTTGGATGTTTAACACTTGGTGGTTTCCTTAGGTCCATATTTCCCTATCATCTCCAATCCTTGGTTGTCAATTTGACTCACTTTAACCCCTTGGGGCACCCAATCGGGGCATTCATTAACTTCATGGATCCAATTGGGGATGCAAATCCCTTGACCTAAGTCCATGGTCACTTAGGATTCCTTTCTTCATGTCCATAGCCACCCAAACTCATTGGGGACTTGCTATTTATGGAGTCAACTTAGGTCAAAAACCCTATCTTCCTTGATATCTTAGTGTTGACCATACCATAGGTTCCTTTAATATGGCACCACCATTGTTAATCTACAAGTCATGTAACATAGGGTCACTTTGGGGATAACAACCTATGGTACCATTATAACCAAACTTGTGTATACAATCAAAATGAACAATATGACGACTTCATACAACCCAGGTAGCATAATGGCTAATCCAATGTTCTCTTACACCTTAAGCTTCCTCCTCTTCCTATACATACTCTTCTACTCCTCTTTGCAAATCCACTTTGACTCTTCTTAGTTTCTCTTCATTTTTGGAAACCCAATGTACAGGTACACATTTGGATTAGTTTATGATATCCTTCATCAAGCCCCTATGGTTTCTTTCACCTACCATCTTTGGCACCTCTATAGAAACTCCTTTGGTCAATTTGGTTCCAATATTGTAGGTTTAATTCACTCATACTAGGGCATATTTCATTGGCATAGTTGTATGCATACCTTGGGAGTTTCAACCCTAAATACTCAAGGGAGGTTCCATCACAACTAGAGCAAGGTAAATATCATCCCCTATGAGGACAATAAGTCTATCTATTGTGCATACTTTATTGATTTATTTTTACAATGACATATCTAGTGTTTATTGGTTATATTGCATATATATTTTTGTATTGGCGATTGGGGCAAGTCCTTTCATGCAGGAATTTGGAGTTGAGTGTGCACGTCATACCAAGATGTGGAAATCTCTTGGAGGAATATCACAACTCTCCACTTCAGCCTAGTTGGGATCTTCATCATCTATAAAAATGGATTTTTGGTGAGCTCTCTTTTTTCTCCTCTTTCCATTTTTCAACATTAAGGTTTCTATCCCATTGAAGGAATTGTCAATTAATTAATCCTAGTTAGTTGACTTATTTTCCTTTGCTAATTTGTTGATAAAACCTAATATGAAATATAATCCAATTATCTTAATCACCTATAACCATATGTTATCATTAACGATATTGTATGGTCCTCATTAATCTTGTGGCCTACCCTCTTATTTCCATCTTTTTTTGTCTTACTCTAGCGTTTCTCAACTTTTCCTTAAAACTAAGTGGCAACTCCACTCTCCTATGTTCCCCTTTTAGTAGTGTGTGTCTTTTGGTGGTATTTCATCCCTTCCTGCATGTTGCATTTTGTATCAAAAATATATTCATTCACTACATTTTGGTGAGTACATTGAGGAGTTCCTATCAACCCTTCCCTCTTTTGAGCAAAGACTCCCTCCTCTCATTTCTCTTATCTACTTTCGGACCCTTTCCATTAGGACTATGGAGTCCTCTTTCCAACTCCTCTTTCCCTATATTTGTGCATTTTTGTTTCAACCAACTCTATCCTCAAAAAATTTCCAATGTATCTCACCCCACTTAGATGAATACTCTTAGACTTCCACCCAATAGTCATATGAGTACTCACACAACATTTTCAACCTAGCCTTGCAACATAGGAGGACATACCCCATACTATATAAACAAATTTAACCATGGAGGATAAACACCACTTCCTCCCAACATGAGACCCTTCATTTTTCCTAACCAAGCCTATAATAGAACTTTCCCCCCTCCTAGCCAAGAAAACATACAACCAACTACCTCATGTAGGGCTTGTGACAAACTCATTCCATCCATGCAAAAACTTGAAGATATAATGCTTAGATATTTTTATAAATTTAATATTGTCTTAATAAACCTTCCCCCCCTAAACATGTTTACCAAACTAAACCTCTCTCATTACCTCAAATCCCCCCTCCTCTATATCCCTACATACCTCTGCCCATGGGGTATGAGGAGCATGATGTGCCCTCTCCTAAGACAAGTACTCATACAACTAATCATAAAGACTTATATTCCATCCCTTTCCCTAGCTCAAGAAAGTGTTATCTTTTGGGGTTACTCTGAAAGTGTTTACACCATGTTTGGGGATTCTTCATGTGATGTGGGTTTCATGGTATGTTGTTTACCATTATTTTTAAATTGATGTACATACATTTTAGAGATATTTTACTCACAAATCGCTAGACCTTGTCTTGGTTATGTGGTAGTATTCCTTGGAGTTTTGGAGACCTAGATAAAATGATGACTTTCTTCATTGGGTTCCCACTTGGAGAGGTTGGTTGCTTGGAGGATGACTTACCTTGAAGGAGGAGCATTGGGAATTTTGGAGGAGGGAATTGAGCCCTTTATGGCATAGGGATCACTTGGTTTCTTTGAAATAGGCTTGTACTTGACTTGAGGATGCTTGGGTTGATGAGTGATCATGTAGGTGTGGTGGGCCTAGAGGTACACATGGTGTAGGAGGTGGCATTGGAGGATTAGAGGTATTTGAAGGAGGAGCAATGGATCCTTCTTGAGGATCATTTATCATTCAACCCTTGATTATTGAATGTTCATGCCTTATATATTGAGATGTGTCACCCAAAGTTGGAGTGCTTCCCATGTGGGCCTATCTAGTGTGTAGTTAGGTTGCTTTTTGTGGACTAGTTCCACTTGTTATTGTTGGCCTCCCTCACCTTTCATATAAAAAAAGGAGGAGAGATTCATTTGATCATGTTCATTATTGTTCACTCATGATCACATACTTGTGTAAGAGATGTGAGAGCTAGAGAAACTTGGTATTTTTTATTGTATTCTTCTTCATTGTATTTGCTCCCTTTGTCTTGAGAGCTAGGGTTATTGAGGAAATTCAATGGAAAATGAAAAGAATACTAGAGTTTTGGAGGAAACCTAGAGGATCAAAGGGAACAACTAATCTTGTAACTCTTGTGAGAGAAGAAGAAAAGGGTTTTGTGGAATTTGGAAACCCTACTGCTATTTGGAGTGCTCAATGTGGTGAAGATATAGAGAGATTATCTTGGAGACTTGTGGGATGCAAGTATAGGTTCCAAGGAGGACTTGTTAGTGTGCATGCTATCTTGTTGAGGATCTTTAACAGAGTGACCAAATTTGGTTAGGAGTGATTCTAGTAGATAAGAGGAGTTGGTGGTTAGGGTTTTATTATGGTTTCTACCTAGGGTTTGAAGCGCTTGACTAGTCCCATTTGTTACACATCAAAATGCCACACTTAAGTACCTCACCCTAAGTGTCACAAGTGTTGTAAAAGTGTCATATGAACCTTGCTGAGTGTTGCATACAACTTGACACCATGAAAGAACATTTGTCACAATCCCTAGTCAATGAGGAGGAAAAATACATCGTATAAAGGTCAAAAATACTATGTGCAAATGAATTATTTATTAATATTCATAAAAAGGAAATTATTTTGGTGTGATAATCCACCTCAAATTTAATTTCCTAATATCAAGGAGAATTTGAGAATCTCATGGATGGTTTAGATATTTTCTCAAACCAAAATCCTAATTTGGTGGATCTTGAGAGATATTTCCTCCTTAAAATCCTTGAGAGATATTTTCTCCTTAAAATCCTTGAGAGATGTTTTCTCCCCAAAAATATTGGAGATCCCATTTTAGTGGATCTAGTGAGTGATATTATCCATGATGGTTAAGCCTCCAAATCCTATAAAATGAGGTATTTCCATGGAGAAGAGAGGAAAGATTAGAGGTATCAAAATTTTGATTCTTGAGGAAGATTAGAGGTATCAAACCTTTGATTATGGAGGTAGATTGGAGATATCAAACTTATGATCGTGGGATTCTTGCAAGGGTTGGACAAGTAGAGATTGGAGGAGTTGCAGTTGACATCAGTCGTGGTCTGTAAGTTTTATTTGTTCTCATTTAATATACTTGGACTATTTCCTTCAAGTATGTGGTTTCATGTGCTTGTATATGTTTAATTTGATTTTCATAAATGAATTTTCTTTGCCTAATGCATTAGAGTAAAAGGAAGTCTCTTGTTTCCTGTTGTTCATTGCAAGTATTGATTTATGCCATGAATTGGATCAAGCTTGTGGATAGAAGCAGTTAGGACAAATGTCGTAAACATAGTACATCCTACTTTACCTTATCCTCTATTTTTCGATAACAAAAATGAGCTTATAGGAATGGTAGTGTCCAAATGATTATTTATGTCTTGGTATAGGGGTCAATAATCCAAGGGAAAGTTCACCTGTCTGCAAGGGAATATTTTTGTAACATAAATTGGTGAATCCACTAGGGAAGTACATTGAATTGTCTTTCCTTGGATTGTCTGAGATTTTTCCCACCTTTAGATCTTATTTTCTATTTTTTTCTGATCTACTTCCCTCTCTCTTCTTCATTGAATATTTCACAGAGTCCTTGGAAAAGTTTTTGTAACACCCGGGTTTTGAACCCCCATTTTAAATAATGTATTGTTACAATGATGAGAAAACAAAGTGCCCAAACAATTATTAATAGGTTAGTGTGCCTAAGACATGTAATTTTCTTTATCATTATTAATAATAAATATATGGTTGGTTTCTAGACGAACAAGGACTAGAGTTATAGGGGGCTATGATTCCACAAGAGAGGGGGCTTGAGGGGCTAAGTGTTTATTCCTATTTTAATTACCCCTTTTTGTCTACGGGATGGGATCGGTTACGTGAGCTTCTTGGGGAAGGCCAGGAGGTTCTTGATTCCCCACAAAGTTACTTAAACCCTCCTCTAGTCTAATGGGGGGGTTGAACTAATGGCTTGTTCATTGATTTCATGTACGTTCACTCATTTCTCTCACACAATTTCATGCACCCACTTACCCATTCATTGATCCATCCTCATCCGTGTCTTGGCTTGGGAAAGGGAACCGAACTGCTAAATAATTATCCATGGTATGGTGGGTTGCAGTGGTCGCTGGTGTGATCCAGCCATGACTTGAGGCTTGCATGTCTAAGATGCATTGGCATGTGTCCAATATTTCTCATAGATGTGAGTCCTGAGAGTTCCAGCATTGAGATTTTGGACCAGTTGTGTTGGAACCTGAATAAGGAGAAGCACTACCTAAGGGACTGCGTGGCAGAGAAGGGTGGAGATTCGTTCTCTCAGGTGGTGCAAGCTGGGTAGAATACAGCTGGCTACTTGGATTGCTGTGAGAGTTGGGAAGCCTGTGAGAGCTTGGGTGCTGACTGGTTTGGGAAGCCAAGTAACACTCTGGAACCATCCTTATGGATTCATATCCCTGGCTCGGGGGTGACGTCGATGTTGAGTTTTGAAACTGTAGTGTCTACAATTGGGTGGAACATCCTTGGTCAGCAGCCAGTTGGTGTCATCTTTCATAAAGATAAGTGTTCTTTGTTATGGTATCATTTACATGTATATGAATGTATTTCCATTGTATATTTAGTTATCATTTAATTGAATCTTTAGACTATGCATGCTTGTTGACTACTATTGTGCATGTCATTAAAGTATTTTATTTTATGCATCCTTAAATTTTAAAAAGGTATCAATAAGAGAAAGAAGTCCAAGGGAGGGCTTGAAAGTAGCGTACCCCGGCATGTGGGTGGTTGGGTATGTTACAGTTTGGTATCATAGCTTCTTGTTGAAACACCGGGCCGGGTCTATTGGTCAGAGTCTCATGGTTACAGATTGAACTCTAACCGTGGAGTTGAAAAGCTCGGGATGAATGGCGTTGCAAAATCTACACAGGAGTTAGATCACCAAAAAATCATTGTAAGGGGTTCAAAGGATCATGACCATCCCCTTCAAATTCGAGAGAGATCGCCACTGTAGGATCAGGAGAGATCCGGGATCGTTGGATCGGGGGACAAGTGAATAGGGGTTGTTCGATGAAAAGGAAGCAAGGGTTAAGGTCACCACCATCAGATTCCATTGGAGAGAGAGATCAACGAATAGTCGGCATTGAGGGGAACCAAGTTGCATGGGAGATAATTCCTCAAGGTGGTCCTGCAATCCAAACCATGGTTTCACCAAGGGGTTATGTGTCGGCGTCAAGAGAATTGCAAGGTGAAAAGTGGGTTACTCCAAACCGTCGATGTGTGCCCCCACAAATTGAAAGGCAGTAAGTAATGCGACATGTTATGGCTCAAACATCGAAACTCTATATAGCCAAAGTAGTTTGGGGTCGTCCATCGTCAAGGAGAGATAGGTGGCATGAGATCCACAACTCCATAATTTTGTGGATGAGGAGGAGGTGAAATAGTTGAAGTAGATCCTGATCGTCGATCACTAAAAGGTATGTGTCAGCATATCAGTAACTCTGGAGAAATATGTTCGAGAGGTTTTTGGTTGAGATTTGAAACTCCCGAAGCCCAAAGAGTTGGAGAGTCGAAGTAAATCTCCATCATCCAATCATCCAAAATATATCTCAGTCACCAGATCGTTCGAAGTAAATCTCAAGTGTCAGATTGTCTGAGGTGAATCTAGGTCGTCTGATCCAGAAGAGATGTGGTGCATATCTGTGGACTCCGGGTGAAGACCTGAAGTGAATCTTAGTTGTCTGATCCAAGAGGACACATGGCGAAAGATTGGACAGTTCGAGAATTCAAAGTTCATGATAATTGGAAGTGTGCTAGTATGAAAACTCCTGAAGTCCCAAAGCCCGAAGCCCGGAGGGCATGATGACATCACCTAATTGTAACACCTTGTTTCCCCCAATTTGTAATTAATCATAAAATAGGAATTACCATGCTAATGCATGAGGAAAATGTAAATGTATTATTGTTTGAGTTGCCAATAACTGACTGTGGGGGTGAAGCCTTGAAAGTACTAGCCATGATATCACTAGGGGAGAGAAATTAGTTAATGAGGCAAGGACCGGTAGTTGAACTACCAACCACCCCCATGAATGGGAGCATGGTCTAGCTGCAAGAATTCATCCTAAAGTACCATAGGGTCTAACAGAAGGAAGGTGACAATTATACACATGGAGGCAGCAAGAGAGGGGAGACACCAGACACCAGACACCAGACACCAGACGAGAATGGGAGCTTGCAAGGGAGAGGCATAAAGCTCTCCAGTGAATAATGAACAGAAGGCTGTGAGCTTGATGCCAAAGGGCATCTGAGAAACCTCACCGAGGCCACAAGCGAGAGAGAAAGATCTGAGTTACAGAAAACATGACCTTGACAGAAACTGAAAACAGAGAGAGAACCCTCGAGAAGAGTGAGAGTTCCCTGGTGATATCATGGCTTGGCATGGGGGTGGCCAGAGTGCTCATATTGATAGCCTCTGAGCCGATGGTCGGGTGGAAGGATGAACACCCACAGTCAGTTGGTTGGTGGCAACCTGTAATAGATAAGTGATTTCCTACCCTGTGTAGTGTAGATGTAACTGTGTATGAATTGGTTATACTGTGCATGCTTTCAGGAATGTGAATGAATGCTTAATGGATATATTGTATCCCTCCTATTTATGTTTGGTTGTATAATTAGGCAAGTAAGAAATTATATGGGTCGGACATGACTGGTTCTCATAAATTCTGGAGTTTTGTAGTGTCTTAAGCTAGAGCCATACACTGTGAGCTCGTCGACCTTAGGTGTAGTTGCATGTATGATGGTTTATTCACCTAGTCGTTCTAAGTCCCTTGGAGAATGGAGTTTGTTAAGCTCATGAGAGGTAGTGCCGATATGCACAGGCTCTCTGTGATCAAATAGAACCCCAGAACCCCTTGATGAAGGAGTGCAGTAGTTGTGCTAAAGACTCTTCTGAGAGTCAAATCCAGGAGAAAGAGCACAAAGTTATCAAGTCCTTCATATATGATGAAGCTCAAGAAGGATAGCGAGTTGAAAATACTGAAAGAAACTACCCTTATGTTTGCTAGATGAATGGAAAAGATCCTTTCAGAGGATATAAGGTCTGTCACGACCGCTAGATTGGAGGAAGGAACGTAGGCGTTAATGCCTCGACCCCTTTTAACCTTCACAAGTAGTGAAGGAATTGAGACTATAGATCCCAAGATCCATGGGAGTTACCTGGACCGTCCATTTGTAGAGGACATGTGGTTTTCGGTCGACGTTTCAGCACACGAGAAACCCAAGGGTATGAACCCTCATATTCGCAAGTTGTAAAATCCTGGTACGCGAAATCTCGGTATGTGAAATCCCAAAGCGGTGTAGTGTGAAATGATTTCAGCGTTTCGGCACACGGGAAACCCAAGGGTATGAACCCTCGTCTTCACAAGTTGTGAAATCTCGGTACGCAAAATCCCAGTATGTGAGACTCTGAGTCAGCTTAGTGTGAATAGGATTTCATGGTTTGAAAAGGGAAGGGGGCAGCAGTTCGCTATTCTATTGAGTCCCAAAAGCCAAAGGCTCATGCGGACAGGTGGCACATCCCAAATGTAGGAGCCACGTGGATGACAAGTGGTACATCCCAGAATAGGGGTCACGTGGAGGTGGCAGGTGGCATGTTCTTTTCACAGGGAAGGAGTCAACACCCCATTGACCTATATTGTGTTTCGTGGTTCGGCATTTCAAAAAGGTAAGGAACACTTGCAACGGGAATTGTGAAGTCACGAAACCCGAAAGAGATAGGCGCTGAGACTTGCATCCTAGCTAGAGGTCACATGACACCGAGACAAAGGTGGAGCCGAATACGTTAGCCCATTTTGGATTTTGGGGTTTGGAGAGTCGAAAGATTTGAATCTCTTGCATTTCAAACTCCTGGTTACCGAAATATCAATACAGCTAGGGTCGTCGGATCAGGGGGAGACTCACAGTCGTCGATCTCCTCGAAGGTAATATTTTGGGTTTCTGGGTTTGCATTGTTGAAATACTTGACGCGCTCATATCGCTAAGTCACGAAATGAAAAAAGGCACCTAGTTTGTTTAGCTTGTGGTCATAACCAACGATCACATGGAGGTGGACAAGGGAAGAGCTAGCCTGCGCTAGGCCCCCATAGGGCTTCGGGGATTTTGTCCCTCGAGAAGAGGCGAAAAAATTGATTATGCCATAGTGGGTATGTTACAAATTGGTATCAGAGCATGGTTACAACACTTGTCCTAGTTGGGCTCATGTACGAGCCGCGTAAAGAAATATCGCTATCTGCATTTTCTCTTTAAGAAGAAGGACCGCAGAATGAAATTGTAAATTGGGAATTTCTTTAACCACTCTGTTAAGATGGTAACTACTCTTATAGGAGTAGGAATGCACTGATCAATATTACTGATAAGACCTGAGTGTGAATAACAGAGGTGGAATAAATTGTGCTATGAAGTTGCACGAGCCAGACAAGGGACA
>ML811727.1:13277-24337 GCA_009831015.1 Picea engelmannii | reverse complement strand
TTGGAGATCCCATTTTAGTGGATCTAGTGAGTGATATTATCCATGGTGGTTAAGCCTCCAAATCCTATATAATGAGGGATTTCCATGGAGAAGAGAGCAAAGATTAAAGGTATGAAACCTTTGATTCTAGAGGAAGATTAGAGGTATCAAACCTTTTATTCTGGAGGTAGCTTGGAGATATAATACTTATGATCATGGGATTCTTGCAAGGGTTGGATGAGGAGAGATTGGAGGAGTTGCAACTGACATCATTCGTGGTCTGTAAGTTTTCTTTGTTCTCATTTAATATACTTGGCCTATTTCCTTCAAGTATGTGGTTTCATGTGTTTGTCTATGTTTAATTTCATTTTCATAGATGAATTTGTTTTGCCTAATCCATTAGAGTAGAAGGAAGTCGCTTGTTTCTTGTTGTTCATTGCATGTATTGATTTGCGCTAGGAATTGGATCAAGCTTGTGGATAGGAGCAGCTAGGACAAACGTCGTAAACAGAGTACATCCTACTTTACCTTCTCCTCTCTTTTTCGATAAGAAAAATGAGTTTATAGGAATGGTAGTGTCCAAATGATTGTTTTGTCTTGGTATAGGGGTCTATAATCAGATGGAAAGTTCACGTGTCCATAGGAGAATATTTTTGTAACACCAACTTGTATTGAGATATTGGTATGTACTTGTACTTCATCTTATATATATATATATATATATATATATATATATATATATATATATATAAAGTGTTCTAGTTGTCCAAATTTTTTGTACTTGTATATTTGATTTTCAACTTATATTATCTTCAGTATTGAGTAGATTCTACCATTGGTTATGCATGTTTATTTGACCTAACATTGAGCGTAATTTGTTAAGTGATTTAACACTTATCTAGAATGTAAAAGGGCGGATGTCATAATTATTCATTTTTTAGATTTGTTATATGCTTGGAAAGTGTGCCATAAGGGTTGAAACTTTTTAGTAGTGTAGTACACTCGATTGATGTTTATTTTCTGGGGTTTTCTTGAGAATTAGATTGAAGTGAAGTGAAGCATTTTTTTTTGTAAAATAATATTTTAGATTCATAACTTAAGCTAAAAGTTCACATGAAATAGATATGGAAATCCGAAGGTTGAGGTGAAAATTATGAATTTTCTATGAAATTCATATTCTCAAAATTTCTACATGGTTTTATATCATTCCAAATATTTCCACATTGTATCAGAGTTGATTTTACCAAGATCACTCTCTTGGTGAAGAGGGAGTTTGGTATTTCATTTGTTTTGTACATGAGAGAGGTTCTTTAACTATTACAATTTGATTGGGTGTGAAACCCTAGTGCACTTGGGAGAAGTGCTTAAACCCTAAAAGGGTTGTTCTTGGTTTTTTTTTTTTGAGAAGTGCTTTAGAATTGTAGAGATTACTACTCTGAGTCTTAGAGAGTGTGAAATATTAATGGGAGAAGTGCTTAAACCCTAAAAGGGTTGTTCTTGTTTAGTTTTGTTTGAGAAGTGCTTTAGAATTATAGAGATGACTACTATGAGTCTTAGAGAGTGTGACATATTAAAAGGTTCTTCCAATTTCATACCTTGGAAGTGCAGACTATAAATTCTTTTGGAGGAGGATGAGGTTTAGGAACATATTGAGAAAGAGATCATTGCACCTACTATAAAAAATTGTTGGTATTTCATGTTAAGAATAAGGCAAGACAAAGAGAATCATTCTTTATTCTGTGAAGAAGCACTTAATCACTCACATTGTAGAGAAGACGATCCATAAGATAATTATGATGTTTTGGTTGAGTTATTCTAGATTTCTATTGTCTCTAGACAAATTCTCTTGAGAAACTATATTTCAATCATCTGCATGAGTAACACTAATATAGTGATGAGAAACTTATTCAGGGTCATAGAGTTGAGATATTAGTTGATTTCCATAGGGACAAAAGTGGAGGTTAATGATTTGGTTTCCATTGCCTTAAATGAATATTCTCCATATTGGAAACCTTTTATCCAAATTATTTTTCTCATGAGAAATTACCTACTTATGATAATATTTGGGATGACTTTGTGTAGGAAGAGATAACGTTGGAATTATAGTCAACAAAGAAAAAGGAAGTACAATACCTATCCTTGTTGGGAGGACAAGTAATGGGAGCAAGAAAGGATACAAAATGGGTAAGAAGGGAGATTCAAGACAAGGTAAGAAGGATTTGAATAAAGTGAAATGTTTTAGGTTTCACCATTGGGGACACTCTACCAACCAATGTCTGGAGAAGAAGAACATGAAGCACAAGCAAAAATGGGCTACAGTTAGTACTGTATCAAGAGTGGATGAGATATCATCCCAAATTGAGACTACCTTCTCCATGGTTTCTTTTTTATCTTCCAACACCGTATCAAATTTTTGATGGTATTTGGACAATGGGGCATCGAGACATATGAATTATAGAAAGATATTCTTTAGCGGGATTCAAGAGAAAAGTAAGATGAATAAGAGTGGATTTGGGTGATGATGCTACATATTTTGTGAAAGGATGTTACACATTTTGTGAAAGGTGTGGGCTCCATTTCCTTATAGATACCATATGGTGATTTTGTTGAGTTGAACGATGTTTTAGTTGTTCTCGGTTTGAAGAAAAACCTTCTTTTAGTTTCTTATATGGTATACTTGTGTTGTGTGGCTGATTTTGATGCTCAGAAGTTCATAATTAGAGATTTAACCCATGTTGTGGCCTAAGGAGTATGATTTGGAGGTCTCTATAGATTGCAGAAAAATCTAGTGAATCATGGTGCTTTAGTGCATCACATACTATGTGATATAAGAAGATGAAGAAGATGCATGAGATAAAGAAGAAGTGTTGGAGCAAAGGATCCATGAACTTAACCATATAGTCATTGGATCACATCATATCCATCATGTTGATGATGAGGATTATATTGATAATGACTAAGTGCTTGACATCCCAGCTATGGTTATGGACAATCCTTTCAATGATTCTACGAGGTTGGATACAAATTCTAATCTTTATGAGTTAGATATTGAATTGGATGAAGTTCAATATCAATATGAGTTGGATATGTAATAAATAATATTTTATAAAGTGAGTTGGTTAAAATTGTGCACTCTTATGGTTTGGGATCTCAATTTTTTTATTCACTTCTAATTTTGCTATTATATGATGATTTTCCCTTCTTCATTCAAATATTTATGGTGAATTGCTTCTCACACTCTATGTGACTTTGGTTCTTAAAATTTGGTGTTAGTAAATATTAATATATATACTCATATTTCAATGTAGGTTTGGTTGACCACATGATGATTTTTCTTTCCCATTTGATGTTGGATTAAAAATTATAAAATTTCTATGTTTAACATTTTGGATTTCTGATATATTATTTATGAGGATTGGAAGGATATTTCTTACTATGATCCTCACCCTTATAACAGAGTACCATACGACATTGTAGGATTTTTTTAGGACAAAATTCCATTAAAGACTCAAATGTATTTAGATTAATATATGTTACTTCCTCCTTATTAATCACTTTTTTGCATTGAGTAATATTGGATCCCCTAATTACAATGATATACATGAAACATGGCCAAGGAATTACCATTAATGAGATTACTATGTCATCATAAATTGCACATAAATATTTATTGGAAGATGTAGATTCAATGATATTTAATCATTGGAAATAAGATGTTTCATGTTAACTAATTTCAAAGGATTTATCTCTTGACAAAAGTAAACCAAGTGGTAAGAAATTAGAATATTTATTTGATGTAAATCAAATTTGTGTTTAAATCTATATAGGGCACTAGGAATAGTTAGCTTGAACTCAATCCATAGTTAGGTTTGATTCTTCTATATGTTTAGACTTAATACCATCTTTAAAATTTGATGGGATAAGTATCATACCTAGGGATATAAGTCTTTATCCCATGTGATGCTATAACACCATCCCTATTTGAGAACATTATCACTTGGTTTTTCACTCGAAATTATTAGTAAGACAGACATACTATAGGGCACTAGGGATAATTAAATTGAACCAAACCCATAGTTAGGTTGGGTTCTCTTATATACTTGGCCTTAATACCATGTTTAAAATTTGATAGGATAAGTATCATACTAAGGGCTATAAGTCCTTAGCCTATGTGATGTTATAACACAATCCCTATTTGAGAATATTATCAATTGGTTTTCCATTCAAAATTATTAGTAAGACAGACAAACATTCCATGAATGACATCATGCTTCGCATGGATTTGTGACATATATGGTTCAACATAATGGAAGTACTATTTACTATTTGTGGTCAATAAATAGGAAAAATGCATGACAAAGGAAATGATTTCCATCATATTAATTTTTACAAATTGGAATGTGTATATTGAGATGCATATTTACTTGCAATTTTCTTGGCTTTCTGTATTGCATATAAAACAACACTAAGTGCAACACCGTTCCAATTAATTTACAAATAAGAACCCACATTACCAATGAAGTTTGTGGTGCATTAATTACAAGTTGTATGCATGTTTATGAGAAAGATTATGGGCATTGGAGTGTATAGAAAATAATATGGGCATTGGAAACACCTGATGAACATAGACAACTTGAGGAACACAATGTGATAATTGTTGGAATATTTACAGACAAAAGACAGAGTATGCTTGTTTGTCATTGATGGCAAGATCAACACGATGAGAGTATACTTGTTTGCCAATGATAGCAAGATCAGCAGCGCAGCTATGATGGTATGGCAAGAACAAAAGTGTAAGCTCAGGAGGAGTAGCAACAGTGATCATTGGATCACCCATCCCAAATTCCCGATGGCCATCAGATATTAATTTAGACAGGAGGATCCCGTAGAAGAGGAGAACAAATCTCAGACATTGGATCTGATCACCGAGGAACAACAGTCGTCGAATCCTGTATAACTACGAAGAGGATAAGGTTGAGTACTATCCTCTAACTTTGCGATATGCGAGGTAGAAAAACAATCCTGGTTGTTGGAGCCAGAGGACACGTGGTGAGCGATTGGAATTTTGCTAACTTGCACATTGGAGGAGTCAAAGGAGCATGGTGTGGAAACTTGTGATACGCGAAGTCGCGAAACAATCCTGGTCGTTGGAGCCAGAGGACACATGGCGAGCGATTGGAATTTCGCTAACTGAAGGGTCAAAGGAAGGAGGTGCTCTAACCTCCAAAGTCACAAAACATGAAATCACAACATGATCTGAGCCATCGGATCGAGGGGAGATCTGGACCATTGATTGTCTAGGGAGACGATATGAAAAGTTGTGAAAAGAAAAATCACGATTTGATCACAGCCGTGGATCAAAGGGAGAGAGTGGACCATTGATCGGCACGACGAAGAATGAAGTCTGAGTTTTCGAAGAAGAGATCTGGACCATTAAATCACTGAGGATCGTGGGTCATCGATTTGGAGTATTTCAGAGTTTCACAAGTTGGGAGTCTCAAGGAAATTCACATCAAGAAATCGTGATATGCAAAATCGTGAAGCACCTTTTTGCTTGACCCATGGTCATAGTTATAGGTCACATCATCGAAGGATTAAGGGAGAAGTTATCATGTCACTAGTATCCACATCAGATATCATCGAGATCATGAAGCGCTCATTTGATTAGTGAGTGGTCACAGCCAGTGGTCATATGGGATAAATGTGAGACCCTGCGGATGGAATCCAACGGTGCTGGTTAATTGGGAATTTGATTGAAGGGATAATGTTTCACCTCATGGTTAATTGTTTAGTTACAATTCAGTTAGAAAAACTGAATCATAGTTATTGGACGTTTGGTGATTCAGTTTCCGATGCATTTCCTTGGAGATTCAAGGTGTAACTGAATTGGTGGGAGAACATAAAAGAGATATGCAGTGACTGTGTGAGGTTAGTTGTTCTAACTGAAAAATGAGTTGAACTGTAAGAAAGTTAAAATTACAGTATGCGTAGTGTGAGATAAAACTCAAAGATGAGAAACATAATTTGAACAAACAAAAGCAGAGCAGATTTGCAGACCATATAGAAGAAGAGCATAATTGCAGAACAGAGAGAAGTAGACCAGATTTACAGAACAGAGAAGAATCAGTAAGAATTAATATATCTGTATTGTTGATTATACAGTAAAAAAATCATAATCAAGGAGGTAGGGTTGTGCTACGGAGGACTGTGTTCCTATGGTATTCAAGTTGGTGCTTGAATATTGGAAGTTGTATCTTCCATCTAGTTGTGGCTAAAAAATAGGGTGGCGGGGTGGTGCTAGGGAAAACATAGAGTTTTTTGTATGCAATTTGGTGCTTGTATAAGTCTAGTTGGTGCTGGAACATTTAGGGAGTTGATGCTTCCTTCTATTGGGTGCTAGAAAAACTAGAAAGTTAGTTCTCTCAGCAAGTTGGAGCTTGCAAAATAGAGGTAGTAGCCTCACATTGAGTTGGTGCTCAAAGATAGATGATGTACAGAAATTAAAAGACTGCCTATCATTCGAAGAAGAAGAGGTTTTCTCCCTTTATGGGTTTCCTCGTGAAAATTTGTCTCTGAGTATATCTTATGTGTGACTGATGTTCATTATTTATGTTTTTCATATCTTGTATAATATTGATGATCAGTTGGAGAAGATTGAAAAATGTTTTAATAGACATAAAATTGTTTAAGCATAGTAACAATTGATTCACCCCCCCCCCCTCTCAGTTGTCTTAGTAATTTCAACAATTTGTATCAGAGCGAGTTCCTTTTATTTAAAGGTAGATATGTAAGCTTAAACATGAAAAGTCATGAAGGGACTTCAGCCTATAAGCCTCCTCTGTTTGATGGAACATTTTTTTCCTTCTGGAAGGTTAGAATGAGAACATACATAATGGCGTTAAGTGTTGATGTTTGGGATGTAGTAGAAACTGGATATATAAAGCCTATTGTGCTAGCTTCTAAAGATGATAAGTTAGAATTTAGTTTCAATGCAAAGGCAATGAATGCTATCTTGAATGGACTTGCTGAAGCTGATTTTGTAAAGGTGATGCATCTTGAATCTACCAAAGCAATGTGGGATAAAATTAATAGTAGTTATGAAGGAAATGAGAAAGTAAAAGATGCCAAACTTCAAACATACAAATTTAAATTTGAACAACTAAAGATGAATAAAGATCAAATAGTTAGAAAGTATTTTTTAAGAGTTGAAGAGATTGTGAATGTTGTTGGTCACTATAATTGCTTAATTAATTTTAAACAACCAAGTGAAACATAAATTATCAACCCAGGGAAGTATTTTATTTCAAAGATAGCCACGCACTGTATATGCTCAATTCCAAAAGTAGCTTAGTGTTGTAGTAAAGAAATTATACTAATTATTTCTGCTGAAGCTCTGAATTAAATCACAGGAAAGTAACCTCCCTATTGCAATTCTTTAAAGATCAATCTAAGAATCATGGATTACATTAAAATAACACTTGCAATGGGAAAGAACATATATTCTGCAATCAGAGAACATGACCCTTACTCTCAAACAGTGACTTCAGCATTAACACTCTTTTCATGAAAACAATCAACTCTATCTAACAGAGAACAGGGCACTTAGTTCCTTTCTGTCTAAGCAAGAGCCTTGAGCCTTACTTCTGTTTTAGCACACTTGTGAGGGTTGAGGTCTACAGAGAACAGGGCAGTTCGATTCCTTTCTTTTTGAGCAGGGATCCCTAACCCAGTCTCTGGCTAATACCAAGGAAAGTCTACAGAGAACAAGATGTTTTGGTTCTTTCCTTTCTGAGTAGGAACCCTTAATCCAATCCCTGGCTAACACACTTGCAGAGGTAAAGGAAACCTACAAAAGATAAGGTGTTGTAGTTCCTTTCTGTCTGAGCAGGAACACCTTAACCAAATCTCTGGCTAGCACACTTGCAGAGGTAAATAAAATCTACAGGAGACAAGGTGTTGTAATCCCTTACTGTCTGAGTAGGAACCCCTTAACCAAATCTCTGCTGGCACACTTGCAGCAATAAACGAAACCTACAGAAGTCTAGGTAATTGGGTTCCTTCCTATCTGAGCAGGAACCTTTTAACTGAACCTCTGGTTAGCACACTTGCAGCAGTAAATGAATTCTACAGAGGTTATGATATTCCGATCCCTTTCTGTTTGAGTAGGGACCTTTAACCAATTCTATGCTAGCCTCATAAAATCATCACACAAGATTGCTGATAAAAAGAATTACAAATTCCATTCAATAACTAAGACAGAGTCAGTAGTGTTTCAGCAAAGTGGAATCCATTAAAAACAGTGTTTCAGCAAACGACAGTTAAATAAAACGTAAACAGAAATTATACTAACACACTTCTATCTAATGGGTGAATCTT
Organism: Picea engelmannii; assembly: GCA_009831015.1. Taxonomy (NCBI): domain Eukaryota; kingdom Viridiplantae; phylum Streptophyta; class Pinopsida; order Pinales; family Pinaceae; genus Picea; species Picea engelmannii. The sequence continues at coordinate 15,982 of ML811727.1, read as the reverse complement.
GTGATGAAGGTGGGCCCTCCCTTCTCACAAGACTCCCCTGAACGAGAGGCTAGAGAAGGATACTCAAAGCAGTCTTATATTCATCTGTCGAAATATCACATTACAAATTGGAAGAATAGAATACGTCTCGCTTCTCTGGAGTTGCTTCAATACCTCAAAACTTGGATATCCCGAATGGTGATTTCCTCTGATTTAAAGAGGAAATCTCTTCTATACAATCATTACAATGCATATCTGAATCCTATCCTAAGTCGGATCTTCTTTATAAATCAGCATAGGATGTCCTAGTCTCACGCAACCGAATGCTATTACAGGAACTGAACGAGATATTGTTGTTACGGCTGGTGTAACAGCTTCTTCTTCATCGTTGCTGATGTTGTTTCAGCACCGCAATTCGCAGGCTGTTTCAGCCACGTGAATTGTGCTCTGACTATTGACCGCTGACTGTGGCGGCTTCCTTGTGTTTCAGCAACGTCGGTTCTGGCAGTTTCTCTGTGTTTCAGCATCTGCAACTTTGGAATGTGTACTAGCTCCATGTTTCAGCATCTTGCGACCTCGGACTGTGTAGCAGCTCTGTGTTTCAGCATCTGCGGCCTCGAACTGTGTAGCAGCTCCATGTTTCAGTATCTGCGGCCTTGGACTATGTAGCAACTCCGTGTTTCAGCATCAGTTCTTTGTTTCAACAATAGGCCTTGAATGCAAATCTGTAGATTTGGACACTTATGCATTTCTAATGAATGGTTAAGTACGAGAGTGATGTAAAATATTATGCAAAACAGATTAAACATATAGTAATGAGAAGGGACGTTGTATACCTTTGAGATGATCAGATAAAGTGATATTATGAGTCTAAATGTAGGTGATCAAGAGTATAATGGTGGCAAACATTATAGGAAAAAAGGTAAATTGTGTGGTCCTAACATCCCCCCCAACTCAAGGTGTTGCATGTCCTCAGGAAACTCAGTCTGAATCAAAGTCTGGATACCTACTCTGATCATGTAAGCTACTCAAGCTGTAACTCTGGGAGGTACTGTCTGTCAGTGTTCTAAATCCTTGCACTTCCTGCAATCTTTGCCATGTTGTTGTTTCTGCCTTCTTAGGCAGCTTGTAACTGATTTGATATCTTTCTATTGGCAACCAGAGAATGGGAAAATAGAACCTGTACCCAATCCAATTTTCATCACAATGTCTCATACACTGGATATACTTGGGTATCCTGGAAATTGCTACTTCTAAGTTGGCAGGACCAAAAGGATTGTTCTGTTGTCTCTTTTCTGTGGATTGCTGCCAAAACAAGTTATTGGCCTGGAGGGTAGGAATCTCTATGGATCTGATGATGCGTTCACAATCCTGAATCACTTCTGATTGCAGCTGCTGAACATGTTCAGTCACCCCTAGTTGCTTTAAGAACGCATAATACTGTGAGATGAATGTAGCTGCCCCTTGTGGTTCTGGTCTGATCCAGAGGAGGCGATTATCTTCAATGTTCTTGGCAGCCGAAAAGTCACCTTGCCAAGTGATTTGATTGAGGAGAAAGGAAGTAAAGGCTCGAAGTTGAACATCCCCAACAAGAGGATTTATGTTCAGCAACCTATTTTCTAGAATAGCCTCATTATGGAAATATGCCTCACAGAGTAGGTGTTGATCTCTGGTGGAGGCAGCTACAAAAGTTTTAATAAAATCTACTGATAAAATGACTTCATGGGGTTTTCCTTCTATAACAGACTTAATCTGAAACCACATGAGTCTCTCCATGAGAAATAAGGAATAATTACAAGAAGGTTTCCTTGTGGCCATTAGTTTCTGCATCATATCAAATGCCAGGATTAATTTGTCCTTCAGGTCTTTGTTTTTCTTCTTAAGCTCACGAACTAGATGGCGTGTCTGGTCCAATGCTTCCCAATTTGAGAAGGTTTGATTTATCCAAAACTGTTTGTGCACTTGCAGATTTTTGGCCTGTGTTTCAGCATACTCCTCCTTCCATTTCTGTATCTCTGCTTTCTCATCCCATAACTAGAAAGTCTGAGTTCCGGCATGGGAAGTAGTGGTATGAGATGAGGTTTGAGTAGACTGTTCCTTGGAAGTGGGGAGATTGATCTGTCTGGGAGGTACAAATTCTTCCATGGGCATTGTTTGCACAGCCTTATTGACAACAGTAGGGGCTTCCTTCTTGAGCTTGAAAAGGCCTGTTGGTTCTTGTGTTGTAGCAGGTTCAGTCTTGGGCTTGCTAGGGCATGTTGGTTCTTGTGTCGCAGCAGGTTCTTTCTTGACAAAAGGTGAAGGAATGGGGGCTGCTCCTGGCACTGGCACTTGGGTTATCTTATAGCCTGCTTGATGGTAGATATTGCCACATTGGCAACACATGTATTCTTTACATACGCTCTCTGTGGTCTCTTTTGTTGTTCGGGCTAAGGTGTACAGAGTTAGTTCTTTTTCAAATGCATCCCTTGCCCTGACTAATTCTTGCTAGTATGCTTCCAATTGAGACTTCAAAAAGTTGTTTTCTTCCAAGACATCGACCATTGTTTGTTTGGATTTAGAGGAGACTGGTTCTTGTGTGGTAGTCACAGCCTCATGAGTTGATGCTTGTGGAGCAGCTACAGGAATGGCAACTGATGCTTGTGTTTCAGCCTCCTGGTGTAGGGAGAGTAGTGTTTCAGCACCCTCAACCTCTGATTCCTGAATCTCAATGTCAATATCAGTGG
>ML811726.1:103200-124462 GCA_009831015.1 Picea engelmannii | reverse complement strand
ATTTTTTCAAAATCAAATTTCTCAGTCATGGAGAGTCCGTTTTGCATGCTTAAATAGTCGATCGACATCTACAAATCCTAAGCTTTCCAATGGTGCTTTCAAATCTGCATTTGGAGCCCGGGGAGCTATTCAAATTTTCCCTACAAGATTAGGCATCGTTCTTTCAAAAATGCCAATGCATTTTTTATCGCTAACAGGTTCTCTCTTTAGGGAGGCTAGGCCCAGGGAAGATGTCCCCGGTGACCTGGGGTTTTGAGAGGGCAAAGGATAATAGGACAAGGACAAGTTCCCCCTTTCACAGATCACCGCCAATCAGATAGTCACGGCTAAACAGCCAATAATAAAGTATAACCAAAGAAAAGAAAAGCACCTACTTGAGACAATACAACAAGGAAACTGATACGTGCAATCTTGGTTAGTACTTCATATATATTAAAGACTATCTGATATTCAATATGAGCAACTTAAAAGTAAATGTTGACGAAGTCAATGTTTACAAAATAGCAATAGCAATAATGTCACTTCATCAATAAATACTCGAATGATACAGCATTCAATATAACAAATCACTTCTTAATTCAATTAATGCCTTCAACTACCATTCAATTACTCAAAAGACAAAACGTTGTTGAAATAAAGATGAAATATTCAATGACGACGTCGGCAACTTAGGGTTAGTAGGTTTGTCTAGGCTAGGGTTAGTGTAGTTAGGGTTTCAATTTCAAAAGGTTTGAGAGTGTTTAGATCCAATTCTACTTCAACGTTGGAGGTCTTGAGATCAGTGCCTTAGGGTAGAATGGAGTCAATAAGTGAAGGATGCACAGGTTGAAGGAGACGAGAATTCAAAGGACTAGAGGAAAAAGTTTCAAGGTGTTGCTAAAGCAGGGCCTCAAAGACAGAACCCTAGGGGAGAGAGGCTCACTCCGATGTTGCAAAAGCAAGGCCTCGTGCTCTCTCCTCCTTCCCGGCAAATGGCTAGCTCGGATGAAGCACAAAATCAAGACTAGAAAGCTTAATGAGAGAGAGTGTTGCTACAACAAGGCTCTTTCATCAAACCTTAAAGGAAAAACGGCCCCAAGTGTAGATAACCTAGGCCTGGGACATCTTCCTCCTCTTGAATTCTAAAGGGTATGGCTAGCACAGGGGAAAGAGAAACAAGGAGTGTAGCTACGGCTAAGCTTTCTTCCTCTCTTTCAATGGCCGAAGGTTTCTCTATCAGGGGACATGAGACAAGGACCTACTTGTGTGCTTGTCACCTAGGGTTTTGATTCAGCAAATTTATAAGCAATATGCAAGAAATTTAAACTACAACCGTTCAATAAGAAGTTTTGCAGAAGAAACACTTACAATTCATGAAGAAATAACCATGCAAACCCTAGTTGTAACACCTTCCTTCAAAAGAAACACCATAAATGCCAAAAATCTCTTCCTTCAACAAGTGCGCATCACTTAGTTCAGCCAAAAACCCCAATAGGGCGCTAAAAATCAGACCTCACTATGAGTGAGTGATAATTGATCATAAAAATGAGAGTCAAAACCCTCAATATATAGTGTATCAATGACCTAATTTTACCTTTTAGGTCATAAAAAGGCCGACAAGGCCATAATGTCAAAATCATACTGTTTTTACATTAAATGCTAAGTTAAAAGCCCTAATCAAGCAAAAGGTGAGACGTCAAGCCCCTCTAAGGGAGACGTTAGCCCTTTCTAGGGCCAGTGCAGCATCCAGAAGCAAAACGTTACCCTCCTTGGGCTCTTCCAAACTGCCACACGTGCTAACCACCCTATCCATCTGACATATGCTCATGATGACGTCACAAGCCTCCTGGTGACGTCCTGGGTCATCTGGAGCCAACGTTCCACTGCAAGTGGGTCAATCCCCCTAGGTCTAGCTTAGCCAAAGTGCCCCTGATGGAACGTCCTCTTCATCTCTAGTGCAAAGGCCCGGATCCACCTCTATCCTGTCTCTGCCCCCTGATGGGGTCTCAGCATCCATCTGGTGGGCTCTTTAGCCCCATGGAGGTCCGAACTGGTCATCTCCCCATGTATATCGATCCAAATGGTACCTATCCGTCGGGCATGGTCCTGCAGATCAAAAGCTACGCCCTCCATGGGCTCATCAGTCACAGGGATCATAGCAATGTCAATCACATCTCATCATCAATATTATTAAATATATGCATAAAAACCCTAGTACGACAGTCAATAGCTCAAAGACATTACAAATACCTGCAATACAAGATTGGAGTAAAGGACAAGGCGTCCTGTTGGGCTAGTGTCCACAAGTAAAGGAAAGTTTCCAGGAAGATATCATCCAAGCCATGTAAGTGAGGTTATGTGGTTAAGGGATGTCCAAACATGTGGGAGCAGTGAGGGCCAAGGATGCATAAGTGTTACCTGTGGGTGCCTTTTTAGAAGTCGAGTTGTACCTGTCATGGATGCATTTTTTCCAAGCCCATTCTCGCCCTTTATTCTTTTTCTTGCTTTGTTCTTTTATATGCTTTTCTTCTTCTTTTTCTTTTATTCAAGAACTAACCAGGGGACACTGCCTTGGTATGGTGACCAGAGCTGACAGCGTTTCCCACAAGTACTTTCACAGAGATGAGAAGGTTGGCTCGTGATGAGACCCCCTTTCCCTTGGCCATGCAACCAAAGGTCACTATCCTGGCGTGGTAACCAGATGGTGGCAATGTCATACTGTTAGGTACCCATGGACCTGATAGGTTGGCTCGTGATGATACCCCCTATCCTCTGACTAGGTCTTGTTTTGTTATTTTCCGGGTCCCTCTTGTTTCTTGCTGAGAGGCTTTTTACTACCTTCTCGGGGATCCCTGGGCGAAGCATCTCGAGGTTTTATTTCTAGTCTTTTGTCTTTTACCAGTTGGTTTTACCTTCTGGGCCTTTAGCCCCTTCTTCCCACAAGATAAGGTGCCATCCTATAAATAGGTTAACCCAATGCCCGGACAAGTGGAATGGGACAAATGAGCGGGAGATAAGATGAAATAGTGGTGTTATGATGGGAGCAGACAATGGCTTTTCAGAAATTCCTCAGTGGCAAACCAAAACCTATGGGCACAGGCTTGCTAGGGCACCCTTTCAATTCCCCCAAGCATGGTCAAGTGGGAAAATGTAAGATCCAAGCAATTGTTAGAGATAAAAGGAAACAGATGCATATATTTAAAGGTTTTAATGATCAAAAGTGACACATACCATGATACCCGGACCAATTACCTCATGGAGCAAGAACCTCTTCTGATACAGGACCAAGCCGATGGTGATGGATGTTGTTGTTGCTGACAAGATAAAGTTGATGGAAGGAGAAAAGGAAGGGCCCTCCAGGGCCATGCTCAGGTCAATCCTGCTCTCAGTACTCCATGTCTAGGACCTATGGGCCTCGAGACATGATCTCCTAGTTATCCCTAAAAAACGGGGATAACAGGAAGAATTGATAGTACTATTACTATTAGTTTTGTGGGTTATTTTTTATAGAATTTGGAAAGTATTCTGCAAGTTCTTTTAAATGTACTCACCTCCTTGCTGGTTTTGTAGCAAGAATTTACTTATTTGCAGGTCACTAAGGGGTTTGGAGGAGTGATTTTCAGATCTGAAATTCACTTGTTCAACCATCCAAAGCCTCCAATATTTTTTTGTTATCATTTCTATCTTTTCCACTTACTTTAAAGCAATTTTTTGTTCTGAAATAGTCATTTAAAATCAAATTTTATGTTCAGATTTTTATTCTAAAATTTTTGTTTTATACACTAACAGAAATTAATAAGTTTTTAAGTGTTTTGCAGCATTTTCCAACAAGCTTTGCTTGTTGTTTTGTGCAGATTCTCACCAGGTTAAGGGGAGGTTTCATCTTATGATGGCCCAAGTTGCGCCAGCGAGCAACATACTTCACTCTTGGATGATTTTGAGAGGGCTTGCAGGGACTTGTTCTATGTGGCAAGACAGGTTCTCCCCATTGATACTCATGATCAAGTATGGAGGTTGTTGGGCAAATGTTGATTCCACAGAGATACATTTATAGTTTCAGCTTCTTGACAGCAAGCCCAGTTTTCACATGTATTTCAGCATGAGGATCCAGGAGTGGGGGATCCAGTTTGTATATTTTGAGCAGACATTCATGATCAGAGTAGTGCAACATCCGCGTGATGGTCCCTGTCATAGGCTAGCATGGGACCCTGGGATTACAGGGCTGGGCATTTCATTAACTGATGGAGACGAGTGGATCTTGGGAGGGGGAAGTCATTTTGACTTTCCCGTGAGCCTCAGTATTTGTGGGGGCACGTCACTTGTTGATTCGTTGAGGTCTTGTAGTACCTCACTATGGTAGCAACATGTCCAATTTATGGAGGTCGTGTTGGGATTGGTACGGTCTTGGAGGACAGACTCATTTCGGGTTGACATCGTGTGTTATTGGCAGGAGACTCATAGTATTGATATGTTTCAGGACTATATTTCACGAGGCATTGCAGTTCACATTCTGATATGGGATCCAGGGATTGGAGTGCTTGGTGGTTCAGCATTTGATGGAGTTGAGTTTCGAGTAGAGTGGTTAATTGGGGAGTTGACTGAGATTCTTTGGCCATTGATCATTCTACTCATCAGGGGCATGTGGGTGTCATGCGTGGTGAGCACTTGGAGAGGCCACTTCTTGAGGGGAGTCTACCTTGTCTCACACAGGTGGATATGGGACCCCGGTATCATATGTAGTTGGATTCAGTTATTGCTTGAGGACAAGCAATATTCCGGCAGGGAGGACTGTAATGTCCCTATTTTGGGACATTATAACATTACAACATTACAGAGTGTTATGCCTACTTGAGTAGCCAGATAGGGGTGGCAGAGGGTTCAGGAGATATTGAGGGGTTTTATTGGGCCCGACTTGCATCGTTCATCATCAAGATCCATTCCGCACAACTTGGCTTTGGTTCCATTGCATTCCGACGATTTCCGTAATTTTTAGTTATTATGGGTCATATCTTAATTAAATTCACTAAGAAGGTCATAATGGGCATATTACTTGGAGAAACCTCTTAGTGTAATAGCTCATCGGAATCGAGAGAAAGAGCAATACAGGATAAGAAGATGAGAAGTGACTTTTAGTGGTCGGAGAAGCCATAAGGATGGATAAATCACTTTTTAGAGGTAAAATGGTTAATTAGTTAATTAATTATTAAGTGATTTAATCAAGGAATAATAAAATAACGTAAAAGTCACTTGGAGGGAAAAGGTTGATGCAAACCCCCCATCTCTCGTAAGGACTGCACGACCTCCCGGTCTAGGATCAATCAAGAAACTGAGTCTGATTGACTCTTTGGCCCTCAAGAACCTCAAATCCACTTAACAGGCCCCCTTTCCCTTAAAGCACAGGTTATATGGAACCCGCGGCTTTCTCCTTAACACCTTTAAGATTCAGCGTGTTTAGACGCTAACTCTCCTGGTTAAAACCCTTCCTTTATGTAACTAAGGCTGTGACCAGTCGCCTAATCGAAAGGCGCGTCGCGACTTCGCGTATCCGGCCTTTGCATGCAAGTCACTCTGACTCTCCCGACTTCCGAAATCCTGACAGGAGCCTAGCGCATGCTAGCCCCTCTATTCCCCTTCACCGATGTGGCTCTTCACTATGACCGTGGGCCAATCTTTGAGCACTTTGCGATTTCACGTCTCGTGAGTTCACACTTCACGAGTCGTCTCCCTAGACACTCAATGGTCCAGATCTCTTCTCGAACCAACGGCTCAGATCAAATCTTCGCGGTTTCGAGTTTCGCGAGTTCCCAGAACTCTTACCTCTGATTTCCCAAGTTGTGAAGTCCCAACAAAACCAGATCTACGGTTCAAATCCCTCCTTCGATCAAAGCCTGTGATCTTTTCGTGATTTCGCGATTCGCGACTTTGGAGTCTCCTTGCCTCCGTTCTCCCGATAGCCGAAATTGCAATGGCGCTAGATCAATGGTCCAGATCCCCCCTTTGATCAACGGCTCAGATCATGTCGCGATTTCGCATTTCGCGACTCAACCTTTGACTCCTTCGAGTCACGAATCAGCGAAATGTTGATCTCTCGCCATGTGTCCTCCTTGACAACGGACGGTCTCAATGATTTCGGAACGATCAACGACTGTGATCTTTTCGCGAGTTCGCACTTCGTGAATCCTCACAACTCTGCTCTTAGACCTTTCCAGTCTGCGTGTCAACAAAATGTTGATCTCTCGCCATGTGTCCCGTCGTGATGGACGGTTCCGATGATTTCAGAATTCCGTGACCTTGTTCCTCATGTGTACGTTCAAAGCTTTAATGTCAGTGCACTTTACCTTGATCAGACGGCTACGATCCGTTTGCGCTCAGATCGAACGGTTGAGATCTTTCCTCCTCTGCACTTGTTCCTTGTTGTCTTGACGCTGATAGGATGGTCCAGATCTTCCCTCTGAGATAAAGCTTTCTTCAGACTTAGAAGATTTTCGGAAGGATTTAAAGGCTTTGATCTTTATCCTTCCTGCGAGTCCATTTCTTGGATCTCATTCGTGCTTCTTGGAAAGTGTTACTCCTCCTGAGCTTGATCTCTCCAAAGATTTCGATCTCCCAAGCACTTCTTGCTTTTCTGGAAAATTCGTCAACTCAGATCCAAAGATTCTTGAAAAGAATCATTTCTCGCCTTCCTGGCGTTCTTCCGCTCTCGTCCTTCGACTTCTTTACAGAGTCGCTTCAACTCTTCGTCAAATTCCAGGTCTGTGCATTCTTTGCAACAGATCTTTACACAAGATTCGAGTTCTTCCGACGACTGTGCACTCCTTGCGACAATCGCTTTACACTTCCTGCAAAGAAAGTCTTACGCTATTTCCCCTGAGCTTTACGAGTCGAAACAAACATTGTCAACGCACTCCTTGCAGACTGTGTGCACACCTTGCACCGGCTCACGAAGAAAAACGATTTAAATTCTTATGCAAGCATTTCAAAGCTACATACACTCGTAGCAAGATTCATGCATTCTTGAAAAGATTAAGACAACAACAGAGAAATTGCAAACACTATTCACACCATAAATTCGATCAATTTTTCTCTGTTATCTTCAATCAAAATCAAGAAAACGGTTACAGCTAAAATCAAAGCAACAACTACTGCTCTGAGATTCCTACTTGCTCATAATTCTCGTAACCCCTCTTTTGGGCGTACAAAATCTCTCTTTATACAAAAGAAACAAATTAACTGCTATCTAATTGCGGTTACATTGAGACTAGGGTTAAGCTCCCAAGTCACGCGTGCTCATTTTGTCTCCACGCGTGTGATCTTTTTTCTTTTGTTTTCTATCGCTTCAAAAGATTTGCAGTACTAGCTACCGTTCGAGACTCTGGATTGGCTCTCAGGCACTGAGTTATCCTGCCACGTGTACTTGCTGACGATGCTCCTGCATCAAAGGTCAACAATGAATTAGGGTTTCGGGAAGCTATAAAGGAAGGGTAAAGCAACATAATTCGATTTATGTTATGATTTGATGTTGAGGTATTTGCAGCAGAGGAAATCGACCCCCTTGTTGTTTTGTGGATATTTGGAGGAAACCACCACCATTGATCAGTTTCGGTGTTGAGACACACACCCTAGCCTATCGGAGATACCATCCAGGTATTTCACCGTGCATTGCAGTGTCCAATTCAGTGATTGCGCAACTCAGCCAGTGAGGGTGCAAGTGATTGAGAGAGGGTTTGTATAGCTACTTGAGATAGTTCAGATCTGGTCGATACCTTCCGACCCATTAGAGAGTTAGCCAGGGCACACCTATTGAGCCACCTATCGTCAGTTTCCAACGGTGGAATCTTCTGGAAAGTGGAAAACAGTCATTTAGGGCTCAGCTCTTGGGGAAGCACATTTGGGGTTCCAAGGGACCTTCCAGGGTAGATCTGAGGAATCCCTTCCGACCCATTATGGAGAAGACTAGGACAATCGTTTTGAGCTATACATCGTCAGATTCCGCCAATGGAATCTCTAGGGCGCACTCATTGAGCCCAAGAGGTGCATAAACCCCCAGAGGGTGACATCCAGAGCTTCACGGGTCGGATCTTCAGTCCAACAGTCATCAAGATCAGTCTAGAGGCCAGGGCGCATCTTTTGAGACAGCTTCCAACTCATTCCGACGGGTATCGCTATCAGGGCGAGTTTTCTGGATTTTACAACAGTTACCGTGAGCTGCCAAACTGCTTTTTGTCGATTTATCCGTGCATGTGCAGACCAACACCTGTTCTTCTGGTCACGGGTATTTCTTATCTGTTATTTTGTATTCCAATGACGATCCATGAGATCTAACTGATGATTATCATATTTGCTTCCAATTATTATTGTATTTCATAATTTTTCAGCATTATATATATATATATATATATATCAATGAGTTGTGTTGTCCTTATTTCGCATGCATTGTCTTATACTGCTAAACACATAATAAACTGGAACACACATGCACAAATCACCATACATCTTCACATAGTAACTCAAACGCAGTCAGAAGCCCCCAGAGTATCAGATTCAGTAGCTGAAACCGTAGTTCAGTAGTAGATATCTAGATCCGCTGGATCAGGGATATTTCAGTGGTATCAGAGATGGTTTTCTTGTCAGCCTATGGAGAAAATCAGTGAGGAGTTATGTCATATTATGTCCACTAAAATTCAGCAGTGATAACTTGAACCTGTACCTCCAAATGCAGTAGTAGGGAGGTAAGTTAAGATCAGATATGGAGGATAGCATGAGGGATATTCATAGGATGCTTGCACAGGGGCGAGAACAGTTGCGGCAGGCTATGGCAATCCTTCAAAACTATATACGAATCAAGGGAGCTAATGAGGAGTTTGCAAATTGTTTGAGACAATATCAGGAGCTTGGCATGGAATTTCATGCAGACATGTCATTCAAGGATTATTGCACCATCAAACATCCTGAGTGGTATGAACCCCAACTATCAGGGCACAAGAAGGGGAAGGTGCACATTGTTGAGGTACACTATGACAGTGAGGATGAGGAGGTGCATGAGAATGCAACCACAAATGCCTATTTAGAGCAATCAGATGAGGCTAGTGACTCGTGCTCATCTGAGGGACAGTTGGATGGATAGGATGATAGCGCATGTTCTTCATCTTCCCTACCARGCAGTGTTGAGACTTCAACACTTAAGCATAGTGATGACACTTGTGAGGATTCATATGTGTTGGCACTTGGACGTGATGAGATTAGGTGGTTGGATGACCAACCTTGGGGTATAGACATGGCTTCCAGGAAATCATGTATGGAGGATGATGAGCTTTCTATGACAACARTGACACATTTTTCATCTTCTCGGACACCTATGATAGCCACGGCACATGAGGATATTAGTAGCATTTTTKATCTAATGGAGGAGCCTTGCGTGAGGATTGCACTCCAGGGACATATGGATCTGCAGACCCAGGAGGAGAGACATGACTTGGAGAYAGTTGACCTTACACATACCTACCAGTATGGGGAGAGGGAGTCACCTCTTTTGGAGATTCCATTGTTAGATCAGGTTGTGGAGAGTGACGGTTTGATAGGATACTCACTTCCAAGACCAGTCCACAGTGATGAGGRTGCACTCTSCAATGTGCATGGGTCGGGATGACCATATCTCATGTCTAGACACATCCGTATGGTATCCGAGTGCAGATGACATTAACAGAGTGAGCGCACAAGAGGATACAACTGTCCATACAGGATACAGTGCGATTCAGATGGGGGTAGCAATTGGTGATGGTGTGCAGTGGCATACAGGAGGACTCAGTGGCACAGTGGACAGTGGGTAGTTCAGCGCCTTATCTTTTGAGGAGTGTGTTGTTGGGGATTCCATTGTTGACACTAGCAGTGAGGGGCATGAGGTAGAACCTCAACAGGACTATGATCAGGAGTCACGACACTGGACAGGATAGTTGAGAGTCAATGAGGACATGATCATGGCAGCCACTAGATGCATGGATGATACACACGCATTGGTGGCAGATTATTGTTGGAGGGCATAGATGGCACATGATAGTTCAGATGGGGGATTTGCCATGGATGGCTTTCATACTCTCAGGGAAAGAGTAACTATGATGAGGGTCGACTACCAATAGTTGTTGATGGACAGAGATTACTTATTGGAGGTTGGAGAGATGTATCGCAGGGCCCTGAGGGAGCAGGAGTTGGAGGTGGACCGACTCACTCATGAGTTGGTGAGCACACGAGAATTCTTGGAAGGCACACAGACAGCCCTTCAAGAATCAGAGTCCAGATTAGATGAGCTCCGTGAGGAGACTGGTCAGAGATACACTATATCTATCTCAGCAGAGAGTTAGATATGTTCCTCAGTTACATTGTTGGAGGATGTTCTGGTGTCACAGGGGCCACCATTCATGGGTAGTTCTGAGACAATCGGCCATACACATACACATAAGGATTCCAGAGCCAGGGATAGTTACGAGGACACTTTCATTTGTGTTCCAAGATTGGTTGATATCCACACAGAGGTTGATCTAGCAATACACCTTGGACATATGATGATGAGAGAGATGTACAGTGGGATTCATGGGGACGCATTGGATTGCAAGGAGGAGACACACTTAGTGGAACATGGAGATTCCTCTCCCTTGCAACAGCACATATTTCTAGGAGATCACCTTCACAGTAGCAACAGTTATCTGAGTGATGATGGAGGGAGAGTGATTGACCAACAGTTTGTGGAGTTATCTATTGTTGTATCCGATAGTTGGAGTTTAGACAAGTATTCACCATGGGTTCTAGTGGATGAGCTTTTGGTCCAGTCCTGGGGATTGACCAAAGCATATGATACTTTCCAATCCTACAATCGGTTACAGATGTTTCTGTTAGCTTTTCCCGATACTTTCATCATTGACAGCAGCATACGGGGAGATAAACAGTGGCAGGGGACATGGAGAGTTGGTAGGCCGAGACCACCTGACAGGAGTGTCTTTATTGCATAAATCAGGATAGGGATGGATCATCAGAGATGGATAGTTGAGACCTTGGGCGTGATAGTCAGCATCTTAGGCCATGGGATAGCAGATATCTCAGAGGGTGACACAGATTCAGATTCTCATCGGGATGAGGATGGAGGGCTTTCGACAATTATCAGTATGACACACGAGCAATTAGTGGGGATTGGAAGTGATGAACTTCCAATGATGCCATGGGATCCGGGAATCCATTTGGTTAGTGGGTTGTTTCATCTTATGATGGCCCAGGTTGCACCAGAGAGCAACATACTTCACTCTTGGATGGTTTTGAGAGGGCTTGCAAGGACTTGTTCTATGTGGCGAGACAGGTTCTCCCTATTGATACTCTTGATCGAGTATGGAGGTGGTTGGGCAGATGTTGATTCCACAGAGATACCTTTACAAGTGCAGCTTCTTGACAGCAGGCCCAATTTTCACAAGTATTTCAGCATGAGGATCCAAGAGTGGGGGATCCAGTATGTATACTTTGAGCAGACAGTCATGATCAAGGCAGTGCAGCGTTCGCGTGATGGTCCCTGTCAGAGGCTAGCATGGACCCTGGGATTAGAGGGTTGGGCATTTCATTGACTGATGGGGACAAGTGGATCTTGGCAAGGGGAAGTCACTTTCACTTTCCAGTGAGCCTCAATATTGGGGGGGGCACATCACTTGTTGGTGATTCGTTGAGGTCTTGTAGTACCTCACTATGGCAACAACATGTCCAGTTTACGGAGGTAGTGTTGGGATTGGTACGGTCTTGGAGGACAGACTCATTTCGGGTTGAGACCGTGTGTTATTGGCAGGACACTCATGGTATTGATATGTTACAGGACTATATTTCACGAGGCATTGCATTTCACATTTTGATATGGGATCCAAGGATTGGAGTGCTTGGTAGTTCAACGTTTGATGGAGTTGAGTTTCGAGTAGAGTGGTTGCTCGGGGAGTTGATTGAGATTCTTTGGCCATTGATCATTCTACTCATCAGGAGCATGTGGGTGTCGTACGTGGTGAGCACTTGGAGAGGCCACTTCTTGAGGGGAGTCTACCTTGTGTCACACAGGTGGATATGGGACCCCGATATCATATGTCGTTGGATTCAGTTATTGCTTGAGGACAAGCGATATTCCAGCAGGGAGGACTGTAATGTCCCCATTTTGGGACATTATGACATTACAACATTACAGAGTGTTATGCATACCCAAGTAGCCAGATAGGGGTAACAGAGAGTTCGGGACATATTGAGGGGTTTTATTGGGCCTGACTTGCATCGTTCATCATCAGGATCCATTCCGCACAGCTTGGCTTTGGTTCCGTTGCATTCTGACGATTTCTATAATTTTGAGTTATTATGGGTCAGATCTTAATTAAATTCACTAAGAAGGTCATAATGGGCATATTACTTGGAGAAACCTCTTAGTGCAATAGCTCATCGAAATCGTGAGGAAGAGCATTACAGGATAAGATGATGAGAAGTGACTTTCAGTGGCCGGAGAAGCCATAAGGATGGATAAATCACTTTTTAGAGGTAAAATGGTTAATTAATTAATTAATTATTAAGTGATTTAATTAAAGAATAATAAAATAAAGTAAAAGTCACTTGGAGGGAAAAGGTCAACAATGAATTAGGGTTTCGGGAAGCTGTAAAGGAAGGGTAAAGAAACCTAATTCGATTTATGTTATGATTTGATGTTGAGGTATTTGCAGAGGAGGAAATCGACCCCCTTGTTGTTTTGTGGATTTCTAGAGGAAACCACCACCATTGATCGATTTCAGTGTTGAGAGACACACCCTAGCTTATCGGACATACCATTTACAACATCTAGTTCAGTGATTGCGCAACTCAGCCAGTGAGGGCGCAAGTGAATGACAGAGGGTTTGTACAGCTACTTGAGACAATTCAGATCTGGCCGATTCCTTTCGACCCATTAGAGAGTTAGCCAGGGCGCACCTATTGAGCCACCTGTCGTCAATTTCCGACAGTGGAATCTTTCGGAAAGAGGAAAACAGTCATTTAGGGCCCAGCTCTCGGGGAAGCACATTTGGGGTTCCAGGGGACCTTCCAGGGCAGATCTGAGGAATCCCTTCCGACCCATTACAGAGGAGACCAGGGCGATCGTTTTGAGCTATACATCGTTAGATTTTGTCGGTGGAATCTCTAGGGCGCACTGATTGAGCCTAGGAGGTGCGCAAACCCCCAGGGGGTGACATCCAGAGCTTCAGAGATCGGATGTTCAGTTCGACAGTCATCAGGATCAGTCTAGAGGCCAAGGCGCATCTTTTGAGACAGCGTCCAACTCATTCCGACGGGTATCGCCATCAGGGCGAGTTTTCTGGATTCTACAGCAGTTACCGTGTGTTGCCAGACTGCTTTTTGTCGATCTATCCATGCATGCACAGACCAACACCTGTTCTTTTGGTCACGGGTATTTCTTATCTGTTATTTTGTATTCCAGTGACGATCCATGAGATCTAACTGACGATTATCATATCTGCTTCCAATTATTATTGTATTCCCTGCTTTTTCAACATTATATATATATATGTGAGTTGTATTGTGCATCTTTCGCATCCATTGTCTTATACTGCTAAACACATAATAAACTGGAACACACATGCACAAATCATCATACATCTTCACACAGTAACTCAAATGCAGTCAAAAACCCCCAAAGTATCAGATTCAGTAGCCAAAACCGTGGTTCAGCAGTAGATATCCAGATCCGCTAGATCAGGGATATTTCAGGTTTGGACTTAGGCTTTTGCCTCCAAGGACACACCAAGTGGGTTGGAGACTTCTCCACGTTTGTAGGTGTGTATAAGCACGGTAACAGGCCTCACATGACCTTTCTATCATCATTGAAGGTGGTGAGTCTAGACTAACTGCTTGCAATGGCACCCAAGGCTCACGAAAATTGAAGGTGTGCCATGAGGTAATGACCCTCTTCCTAATATCAAATTCTTCAATCTTGAGTACGCTAGTCTCTCTCATGAGTTTCAAGAGGGATCCATTCATGGTTATTTTGTTGGGCCCTCTAAAGAAATTATTTGAAACTACGTCCACGAGGTTGGGAGCCCAATGGGTGGCGTTACACACATATGCAAAGCCTGACTAAGATCGTTTTCATGTTCCAGTTCAACAACCCTTCTTATGTGAAGGAAATTTTGAATCAAGACCCCTAGACATGCAATAATACCTCTGTGGTTCCTTACCACTTGATCCCACGACTTCTCAACTGACAAAGCAACAAAACATGCTTGCCTAGTTTGGGTAGAATTCCCAAGCTTGCCATGCAATTTTGGCTAGCCCAACAACAAATTACTGCTCCTTTGGGAAACTTTATCTATAAAGAGCTTGGAGGATTTGTCAACTCTCAGCCTCAACGTCATGTCTATATGTGGGTTAATCTATCCTAGGACCTGTTAGCACAAATTTCCACCCTCCAATTGAGCTGATATAACCTGTTATTACAGGGATGAAAACTTGGCTAATTGAAAGAGTAAAGCCCTAAATTTTCACGGGCTAGACCGCTCTCTGTTTGGGCCAGTGCTTGTTAAGCCTCAAGGGGGAGTCCCTAGGCACACTGGGTATTTTGATGTTGTCTTTTAAGACTGATTTTCTGTGTGTTAACCCAAAAAACAGCGAGCTGTTCGTTTTGGACAGCGTGTTAAAACTGTCAAAAACAATGAGAAAAACGTAGATTATTCACTTGGAGGGATCCTGCAGGGTTAGCATAACGATTGTAGAATAGAAGTAGAACAAAAAACTAGTCAAAGGATTAAATAAATCACAATGAATAGTTCAGAAAATTGACAAATCAGATTGCAAAATTCACCAATACCGACAAGAAACACAGATTAGAAACAAACACTTAATTTCTTTATTGAATAGGTTTGCAAGAGGGCTGGCTACACCACAATAGGCAAGTCCACAACCGGTACAATGATCACTTTGCTCAAAGAATGAGTCACTAGAATAAGAGAGAGATAGAGAAGAATGAGAATGAAACACTATGTTGTTGCTGCTAAGAACCAACCAATAGCACTAGTGAAGCACCCAATATATAGCTATGAGGGTGCATATCCAAGGGAGAAAGAGGAAATCGCATGAGTGGGTAAAAATGGCAAGTATGGAAGCATGAGCGCATGAGTGAAGGATGGAGTGCATGCACATGAGTGAGAAAAGGCAAGTGGAAGAAATGCGACGTTGCATGTGCAAGGGAGAGGGATAATGAAGGCGCATTGGCTTTATGGAGTACAAGAGATGCATCGAGGCTAAAATTAGCTTTCCAACACATGTCTTCATGCTAAATTTGACAAAAGGATGAGTGAATTATGGCTTAAGGGAAAATTCGTCCTATTTTTTAGGAAATTTCCTAAAATTTAGGAAATTAATGTTTAAAACAAAAATAGGGCGAATTTTGAGGAAATAATGCATGTAAAGTGAAAAAGTGAATGTGAGGAGGAATTAGTGAGAAAAAATAGCCAATATTAGCTAAATTTTCTCCCAAGAAATGCCACCTCACCAATACGTCCCTCTTTGACTCAATAGTCTTGGAAAATGCACCCTTATGCCATGTGGATGCCACATCACTCTGATACTCTGCCACATGTCGGAATCTAATCTTGCCACTTGGCACTGCTAGAGATGACGATGACTGCTAAAAACAGAAATTTCCCAAAAAATAGCCATGCGGTCCCAAAAATTTAAAACTTGTCGAAACTAACTCAAACTTTCCCTAAATGCTTGGGATGACTAGGAAACCACCATCATGTGTCTACTGCTAAAAATAGAAAGTCCTCGCATGTCCATGATATTATACTCATTGGATTCGATTTTCCACAAGGAATCCAAATCCGCAATTAGAATCAACATGCGAGCCATGTTGCTCAACCTGCTAAAAATAGAAATATGTGCCAAATCATCCCGGAAAAGGTCCAAAAGACTCAGAATGTCACGAGGATCAATAATATGTGCTCAAAATCTGAATCTGGGAACTGGAGCTCAAACTACTAAGAATAGAAAGTTCTTGCATGTCGCCCGAAAAAGTGTATGTCGCCTGGAGCTCAGAATGATGGAGGTATTTCAGCAGGTAGATGCCAAGATTTTCGGTTCTCATGCACTCATGCTTGTTACTATTGAAATATCATGTTATAATCAACCAACATCCTTCAACTATTCCTTCACCAACTGGTACATCAAGGCAGCTTTGGGTCATATGAGATTTTATGGTTGGTCCCCCTGGAAGGTTGACTTTGTTGACCTCTCCCGTTGGATTGATCATTTTGTTGCATGGTTACATTGGTCCTTTGAGTATGATGATTTGACCATGGTAGCTTGAGGTAAACATTTTGGTTTTTGGGGTAGTTGTCTATCCTTTCCGCATGTCATTTCAGTAATTTAGCTTGCCCATTTTTTGCAGATTTTAGGACAGCAATCTACATTTTCCTTACAGCATCTTTTCCCTTCAGTTATTCGATTCAGTCTTTGCATAAATGTCGCTGATTTTTGTCTAGTTATATCAGCATGTGGTTGTGTCTTGTGTGTCTTTCCTTTCATGAATAAATGGCTATCCACTAGTTATAACTTATATCAGCATGTGGTTGTATCTTGTGTGTCTTTCCTTTCTTTTTTGAGAGACATTTCATTGTCCTTGAGATCCCTGGGTGAGCATCTAGAAGGTTAATGGTTTGGCTTTTATATTTTGCTAGCTACAAGACTCTGGGCCTTCAGCCCCTTCTTCCCATGAAATGAGGTACAACCCCTTCTTGGGTCAGTACACCTGAAAATCCCAAAAGGTAAGGAGATGAGGGGATGAAGTGTGGAAAGTGACAAGTATGATCGGGAATGGCACGATGACTTGTCAAGAGGACCTCCCAGTAGCAGCCCTATCCCTAAGAATGACCCACTTACTAGGGCGCAATGTCAACCACCAAGGTAAAAAAGGGAAAAGAGCATAATGTCCAAGCAAATGTCACATAATCAAAACTAGTAATAGATGTAACAAACTCGAATGCCTCAAATATTGAAATGACACTCACCATAATACCTGACTTGTACCTCATGAAGCAACACCCAATGTCTTCCGGAGGCTAGCTGATGTGGTGGATACCGTCATGATCAACTTGGAGTGTGGTGGTGAGGTGGGTCTCCATCTGTGCAAGTGGACACTACTGGTCAAGTTGTCTCTCGGTACTCCATGTCTGCAACCTAAGGGCCTCGAGACATCATCTCTTTAGTTATCCCACAAAATGGGGAGAACATTTGGCTCCTACTTGGGGATAACATTTGGCTCCTACTTGGTGATATGTGCTCGCCGTAGAGTGCATGAGAACCGCAGCATCTCCTAATAGACCTGTTCCTACACTGAAACAAAAAACTGTAAAATCTAGGGTGGTTCTATCACCCTTCGTCCATATATATCAAAATAAAAAATGAAACTAATCTAAAAAGGAAAAAATTTAGCATTTGTTTCAATAACTTCTAAACTAAGCATGAAATCAATATGCAAGTAGAGCAAAATGAAATATGAAATGCATCCAAACTAACATGAGCAATCAAGATGCAAATACAAGGAAAGCAACAAGACCTACCTACTTACCTGGGGCCTGGGCCCTGAAGAAGTCAAGTGACTTGAACATAAGGTCGGAGAAGAGATCCATCCCCTGGTAATGGCATCTTCCTCCCATCCGAAGCTATCAAATAATACTTATCTTTATCAAACTTCTTCTTGACGATGTAAGGGCCAAGCCATGAGTTGTCATCCTTCTGGTCATATATGGGCTTGCCCTTCTTCTTGTCCCACATAAATGTTGATTTTTCAATAAGCTAGGTTAAGCAAGAAGTTCATTCCATTTTAGCATTTAACCATAACCATAAATGTTGCAAGAACCAAGATCACAAGAAGAAGCACCATGCTCAAGAACACAAGAAGTATCCTGGGAAAACCTTCTCAACAAGGGAAGAAAACCCAGCCAAATCCTTTGTTATATTCTTCAAGAGAAAGACCTTCACCACCAAGATAAACCCTAGCACACAAGAGGGTGCTCAAACCCTAGAACTCTAGCGCCCAAGAGAGGTGCGCACTTTTCCCAAAGAAGTGTACTTGCTGAAATTTCCAAACTAACGTGAAAGATATATTTCCACAATGGGGAATCTTCCTTTACTTATATTAGACTTGCCCTATCAATAGAAGTGTCTATTGGCTCAACAGGGCCGACCTCTCTAAGTCACATTATAATTATTATTATTATTATTATAATTAATATTAACCAGATTAATTATCTTTTACATTTACTATTAATCACATTAAGGTGGGGCCGACCTATACCCTTTAGATAACAATTAGGGTTACAGGCAGGTCTGACTCTTGAACAATATATAGGCAAAGGATCTGATACACCCACTAGTGCTCATCCACTAGGGGCACATCCATAGCGATGTCATATCTCTAGTTCATTGCATTACACAGAAGAACCAGATCTTCACACATTCACCTGTGCTCGTCCACAGGCACGTCCACTCTACAGATCTTCTTTCCCACTGCCTCACACAGGAGAATCATCTAGAGTCTTCTTGTCAACTCTGTTTCTCAAAGGAGGCTAATACATCATCTTCATTTCTGTTCACATGATGATGCACCCAGCACTTTAGGATTTCACACGTTCACCTTGTGCTCAGCCACAGGCACGTCTAACTCAACAGATCGCCTTTCCCACTGAATAATCATCTGGAGTTCTTCCCAACTCTCTGAATGGAGGAGGTCATCTCTACGTTCCAGCTCTGTCTCAAGCAGGAACCACGTACCCTTCTTAGGGGCTTTCTCTCAGGTTTGTAAGCTGAGAGAAAGACTCACATAGCTGCAATGATCCACGTCTCACAGGTTTGTAAGCTAGAGAATGTCTCACATAGCTACAATCTTCAACAATAAACACAAGACTTCCTTCACTGTAATTGATGTAAGGTGTGTTCTCCATGTATGAATAAGAAGGAGGTTTTGCATTGACTGCCATTTTGATGGCTTCCTCGCATTCTTTATCTTCTTTCTTCAATATTTGGATAGACCCTGGCTCTTTCCCCTGGAACTTTGCAAGTTTCTCTTTGTATTCATACGTCCTTGGGAGAAGCATGTCTATGGAGTCCTCATGCATAAAAGGCAAGTCCTATGGATTGTACTCAATGGTGTCTGGGACTTCATCAAACTCATCTTCACTCGTATAATGAGGACCATCGGGATCAGTCACGTGCTTGTCGACTTGCTTTCAAATGTATAATACCTCAAAAGTGCCATCTCCCATGGGGATGTGTGCATGGGTGAGGTCCATGCTAAGGAAACCCCCAAGGGCAGCAGACCAACTCCTCGATAAGAGCATCCCCCAAGCATCTGGGACATCAATCACCACTATATTCATGAGGAGGCTGATATGTGGAAAGTCAATCAAAAGGACCTCAACGTCCTCACAAAACCCATAAACCTTGACCCTTTTAGAATCAATGCCACATACGTTTCCATAGGCTCAGGTTGTCTTCAAACCAATTTGTTCCATTACCTTTAATGACATGACATTTGTTGAGGCCCCTGAATCAGGCATATGGTTGTTCAATCGAAGGCCATTCATGCCCAATGAAAGATAGAAAGGACGACTATTGTCCTTTTTTCGATCGAGATACATAGTGTTCAAAATGATGGGAGGATCTTCCTTCTCAGTCGGTACCTGTAATAACTTCAAGACTTCCCTCAGCCCTGTCATGAAGAGATACTTGTAGGTTTTTGGTGCGGACATTAAAGTCCTCTAGAAGAATGACCTCCCCAAGAGTGGAATAGTGGGAGACGCCAGCATAGAGATGAGTGAAAAGGTCCCCCTCGAACTCCCTATGAAGTGAAAAGTGCGATGAGGCTGGGGAGAAGTAGCAAACTGCAATGTAGATATCTCGAAGGAGGGGGTTGTTCCGATGAAACCGGACCCACAAGAATCTACCATGCTTATTTGAAGAAATCATAGTAACCATGTTCTGGAGGGAATCCCATATAAGACAAGTGACCCCCCAAACCCTTTGACACTGTTGGATCTGGTCTCCTGTCAGCAAGACCATGCCCAATGATATCCATGTATGATAGGTGGCATCCACATGGGGCTCGCATGTGTCTTTGTGAGGAAAAGGAGGTCACGAAACCCAGTTGCATCTCGAAGCGTACCCGATGAAGACCAAAATGGACCATTACAATTCCAGCAACCAATGGAGATGGTGGGTCCAATCCCCCTAACCTCTCCCCCAACTAGACGAGACGTCATTTGGCCCAAGGACGAGAGTATCCTGGAGGGGCTAAATCACGAATGACGACTTTGAGGTCTCGAATAACTAGCCATTAACCTTTGTTTTGTGCTTCTACGACCCGGTCCCTAGACAATTTGAGCTCAGCTAGCTAGGATTCGGTGAGGTCGTGTTAAACCCTAGATTTTCAAACTTGAAAGTCTTGAGGGTTAAGAGCTACTATGCAGCACTTTGGATGGCATACTGAGATTTTCCCAGGGTTTTAGCACTTATGTTGAGCAGAAGGTTGGTTCACACATGAGGCAGGTACATGATCAGTATAGGGTTGCTTAGTTCAGAGTCACAGTCTACTTGGTTTCCATGCATTTTTGAGAGAGAGATGTATACATACAGTTGTTGCTACTTTTTAGGAGGCACGGTTTGAGTGGGTCTCCTGATAGTTTGGGGCAGTTCAGAGCATACAGTATGAGTCCTTGTAGGATTCTAGGCCCGATGACACTTTTTCCGAGCGACATACAAGAACTTGCTATTTTTGGCAAGTTGTGATCCAGGCCCCAGATTCACATTCCAAGAGCAGAGTATTGATCCTTGAGGCATCCAAAGGCATTTGGACCTTTTTCCGAATAATGTCACCCAGATTACTATTTTTAGAAGGTTGTGCATCAAGGCCCCCATGAAAGTTTTGATTGTGTTATCCCCGAATTCTAGGGATAACTAGGAGATCATGTCTCGAGGCCCACAGGTCCCAGACATGGAGTACAGAGAGCAGGATTGACCTGAGCATGGCCCTGGAGGGCCCATCCTTTTCTTCTTTCATCAGATTCATCTTGTCAGCAGCAGCAGTATCCATCACCATCGGCTTGGTCTTGTATCAGAGAAGGCACTTGCTCCATGAGGTAGTTGGTCCAGGTATCATGGTATGTGTCACTTTTGATCATTATAACCTTTGGATATATGCGTCTAACTCCTTTTGTCTCTGACGACTGCTTGGATCTTA
>ML811726.1:65511-84337 GCA_009831015.1 Picea engelmannii | reverse complement strand
CCAAGGCATCCATTTCTTCAACCATGGCCTTCTTCCAGAGTTTACTATCCTCTGAATTCACTACTTCCCTGACAGTTCTGGGATCATCATCAGTAATAGATAAAGCAAAATTGGAACAAAAATCAGGTGGACTATACCTTTCTGGTTGCCTTCTTTCTCTCACCGATCTCCTCAATATTGGGGTATGAGGTTCTTCTCTTTTGCTTCATCTTCTTCAGATGATTCAGATTTTGCATCATCCAACTCAAGCTCTATTTTCTCAGGTTCATCTTGTGTTGGTAGGAATTCTTGTCTAGACACATCTTTTACCTCTCTAAAAACAACATCCCGCCTGTAAACAATCTTCTTAGTTTCTGGGTTCCAAAGCTTATAACCTTTCACACCATCTTTATAACCCATAAAGATACACTTTTCAGCTTTATTATCCAGCTTACTTCTATTTTCCTTTTGAACATGTACATAAGCATCACAACCAAACACTCTGAGATGTTCAAGAGAGGGTGTCTTACCAGTCCATACCTCGTGTGGAGTTTTATCATCCAACGCTGATGAGGGTGATTGATTGACCAGGTAACATGTTGTACCCATTGCCTCTGCCCAGAATTCTTGTCTTAACTCGGCACCACTGAGCATGCTCCTTGCTTTTTCCATCCGTGTTTTGTTCATCCTTTCTGCAACTCCATTCCGCTGAGGTGTGTATGTAGTCTTCTGCCTTGCTATACCACACTTCTTACAGAATTCTTCGAATTCATTTCCGTAGAATTCCCCACCATTATCTATTCTCAATACCTTTATTTTCTCCTCTATCTAATTTTCTACTAGAGCCTTAAACTCTTTAAATTTATCAAATACCTCAGATTTCTTTCTAAGAAAATAAATCCATGTGCTCCTTGAGAAATCATCTATGAATGAAACACAATACACAGATTTACCTAGTGATAGAACAAGCACAGGTCCAAACACATCACTGTGTATCAACTCTAAGATCCCCTTTTCTCTTGTAGCACTAGATGGGAATCTTACTCTATTTTGTTTACCATATATGCAATGTTCACAGAAATCAAAATCCAGAGTGCAAGTAGACATACCTTCAACCATACCTTTACCGTGTAGTGTTCGAAGGCCCTTTTCTCTAATATGTCCCAGTCTTTGATGCCACAGCATGGTCTTGTTTCCAGGGACAATATTGGTCTTGTCTTCTTTATTTCTCTGCTCAAGGACAACAAAACTATTACACCCATTAGTATAAGTGCTTCCCAACAACTTGTACAGAGTTCCACACCGAACTCCCCTCATCAACACCATTGCTCCTCGTACCATCTTGCAAGTGCCCTTTCCCAATACAGTATCCACTCCTGCATCATTCAACTTGCTTACAGATATTAGGCTCCTGGCTAGTTTTGGAATGTGCAAAACCCCAGGGAGAGTTCTAATCCTTCCATCTTTTAGCAGCAACTTAACCCTTCCATGTCCCATGATTTTGGCTATTGAGTCATCTCCTAGGAATACATCACCACCATCGTATTTTTCATATTCATAGAACCACTCCCTGTGAGGAGTCATATGGTATGACACACCTGAGTCGATCAACCATACATCACTGTCTTCATGTGTACCTATAGATGCCAGGTAAACATCACCTCCTTCTTCAGTGGAGATTTTCACCTCTGTGGAAGAGGTACTATCAGATCCCTTTGGTTTATCAACCTTCTTAGACTTGCAATCTTTCTTATAATGCCCTGTTTTACCACACTTCCAGCATTTCCTCAAAGATTTTCCTAGAGACTTAGATCTACCTGTAGATTAAGATCTCCCCCCCGAAGACTTACCAGGATTCTTGTCTTGAGTACGACCTCTTACAAATAAATCTTTTATGCTATGACCATCCATACTTTTCCGCCTCATTTCTTCAGATAACAAGGATGAAACTACATCCTCATACTTCAATGTAGATTGAGTGGTACTACCAATTGCTACAACTAGATTATCCCAAGAGTCTAGCAAAGAACATAACAAAGTAATACACTTATCTTCTTCTGCAATCGCAATATTCACAGAGACAAGTTGACTTACCAGAGTATTAAAGGCATTTAGATGTTCTGTCACAAAATCTCCATCTTCCATCCTAAGATGATACAGCTTCTTTCGAAGAAACAACTTGTTTACCGGGGACTTTGTTTGATACAAATTCCCTAACTCATCCCATAGTTCCTTGGCTGTAGATTCTCCCGAGACATTCAACAACACCGAATCTGCCAAGCAAAGTCGAATAGTACTCCTTGCTCTTATGTCCAACTTCTCCCAATCTTCCTTCGACATACCAATAGGTGGTGTACTAGTAGTTTGTGTACTAGTAGGTTGTGTACCAGTCCTCTGTGTGCCAGTAGGCTGTGTACCAAGATCTACAGCGATCCATTGTTCTTTGTCTACAAGAAGGTCCTCCATCTTAAGCTTCCATAGCTCAAAGTTTTTACCGTTCAACTTCTCTATCTCGATTCTATAAGAGCTCGCCATTCCTCTTTCTACACTCGAATAACCACTGCAAAAGCTCCCACTAAACCCAGGTTTATCACAGACCCAAGATAAACTTGATCTATCAAGACCGAGCCAAACCCTCAACAACAAAGGCGTCCCTATGAAGCCAAAAACGAGCTATGATACCACATGTAAGTTTTAAGCATGTGAAGTAAAACAATGCATATAGATTCTTAAGCAAAACAGAAATTAATCAATGGCTCATACACATAGTACACAGAGATTTATATCGGAAACCCTTAACCGGGAGAAAACCTTTCAACGCTTCATTGTATTAATTTCACCATTCACCATACCATATACATACAATGTTTTTAGGTATTCCGTAGATACCAAAACCCTAATCCCTTAATCCGAGATTAATTTAGAAAACCGCTAAAAATAGCAAAATCCGCTAAAATAGCAAAAACACCCAAAAAACAAATTTTGGTGCATTGCGCGTAATCGGGGGGGGGCATACCTGCCCCCCCCTTGGGACCCCCCTAGGAAGTGCTCGACGCACATGACACAAAAAGCACTACTAGAGGGATCGTCAGACGTAGTTGTCGAATCTGACGCACCCACACACACACATGGAAAGAATATAACACATACCCAACACTGGTTATGCTAGAGACCTTCAAATTTCCTCTTTTGCTTCTGATTCAACTATGGTTGTTGTCTTGTTGCAGAAAAATGAGCAAGGATTGGAGCAGCCCATAGCCTTCATGAGCAAGGCCTTACAAGGAGTTGAACTAGATTACAAACCGATGGAGAAGCAAGCCTATGCTCTAGTGAAGGGGTTGGCCCACTTCAAGCCTTACGTTTGGAACTCACACATCATTTCTCATGTCCCCCACCCCATGGTCAAGGAGATCTCGGTTCAAAAGGATTGTAATGGAACCAGGGGGAGGTGGATTACCAAGATTCAAGAGTATGACTTAAAAGTGAGGCCTACCAAGTTGGTAAGAGGCCAAGGATTAGCAAGGATGATGGCAGAGAAGAATTTGGAGGCTATCAAGGATCGGCAGGTAAGTTCTCAGGTAAATCTCTTAACCAATCCATTTAGGGGTTCAGATTGGTATCAGGATATCATTTTGTATTTGGAGAATTTTTCTTGTCCCCCTAACTTTACCAAGACGTAGAGGCGATCTTTACAGCTTTGGGCTGCCAAGCACTGTTTTTGGTAGGGACGATTAGGATGGCGGAGTCCTGCAGGAGTCATGTTGCATTGTGTGGACTTGGATGAGTCCAAGGAGCTCTTGAAAGAGCTACATTCTAAGGTGTGGTGGACATTTTTCAACTCGAACCACCGCACACAAGATTATGCGCACAAGTTATTGTTGGCCAACACTGTTTAGAGATGCGCACTCTTTTGTTCGAGCATGTGAGGCATGCCAAAGATTTGAGGGCAAGTAGAAGCTTCATGCTTTGTCTTTAGATCCAGTCATTGTGGAGGCTCCTTTCAAGCAGTGGGGTCTCGATTTCATTGGGGAGTTTTCACAAAGTTCTAGTGCAGGTCATACATGGATATTAGTAGCCACAGATTATTTCACCCGATGGGTGGAAGCAGTTCCACTTAGGACATCTGCCAGTGCTACTATTATTAAGTTTTTGGAGGACAATATCCTCACCAGATTCGGTGTCCCACAGAAGATTACGACTGGTAATGCTAGTGTATTCCGATCAATTGAGTTATTGGCATTTTGTTCTCAGTATGGTATTACTTTGGCCCATGCGGCCAATTACTACCCACAGGGAAATGGTTTAGCAGAATCAAGTAACAAGAATTTGATCAGGATAATCAGAAAGACAATTGGGGGCAACAAAAGAGCTTGGGATGGTTGTCTCAAATTTGCTTTATGGGTAGACCAAATCACACGGAAAAGATCAACTGGTAAGAGCCCTTTTGAGTTGGTCTATGGATTAGATGCAGTTTTACCCATCAACGTGAAGTTGCCTGCATATAAGCTATTGGGACAGTTCTCCACCAACTAGAAAGCATTACAAAACCGTATTGATGAGTTGGTGCAGCTAGAGGAAGATAGACTTATGGCTTATACATAGTTTACAGATTAGCAGGCATAGGTCAAAAGGGTATTTGACAGAAAGGCAAAGGGCAAGCAGTTTCAGGTTGGTGACATGGTCTTGTTGTGGGACAAGAAAAATGAGAAATCAGGTGACCACGGCAAGTTCGACAGTCTTTGGTTGGGTCCATATATCATTGATTCATCCATAGAGCCTAACACTTTTCAGCTGGCTGATTTGGAGGGGAACTTATATGGTTTCCCTTCAATGGGCAGCGCTTGAAGTTCTTTTTCCAATGAGGGACATAGTCCCAAACAATTTTGGGGTTTTGTGGGCGGCTTTTAGGGTAGGTTAGAGTAGGTTCTTTCCTTTCCGCATTTGTCTTTCAGTAATTTAACTTGTTAAATTTTTACAGTTTTGGGACAACATTATACTTTCCTTTGTTTCAAATTTCTAGTTCAGTATTTAAGTCTCAGTCTTTGCATAGGTGTCACTGATTTTTCCCTAGTCATGTCAGCATGTGGTGGAGTCTTGTGCGTCTTTCTTTTCCTTGAATAAATGGCTATCCATGACTGTTATTCCTAGATCAAAATTTCAATGTCTATCTTACGAATGCCGAGCTTTTGTGTCTATCATTAGAGTGAGCCTGGATGGGGGTTCCACTTTTCATTGTCCTCGAAGTATTGAGCCTTCAGGATGGGTAGTTTGAGAAGACATAGGAGTGTCTTGAGTCATATTGTGTCTTGTCTCTTCATCTCTTATCATTATGTCTTCCTCTTTCAGTCAGTTATCCCCCCATTCAACATAGGGATATGGTACCTGGTTCTTTCATCTTGATCTTCTTGAGTTATCACTTCTCGTTGAAGGAAGAGAGACAGCATTGCTTTTCTTTTCAGCAGGTCATCTTGTATCGACTTCGACACATTATCTATAGATGACCCAGAAGTAGAGCACCTTAGTAGTCGTTAGCCTCATTGGCGGTTGTTTCGCATCCGACAAGGCTGAGCATCATTGGACCTTGATTTAATGATCCTTGTCACTGTTCGACTTCAGAACATCTTTCATAGTGTCAGGTTGTGCTCGTACCTTAGGACCCATTGACATTATCGGTGATGTTCCTTTGCACTTCAAAGATGTTTACATTATTAACATCTGATGAAGTGACTTGCTCCCTTGTGTCGACATCAACAAATTTACCGCAGGGAGGAGTGTACATTATTGGGTGGTAGCAGGTAGCGGATTTGGATGAGCCCCTTGGTCTTCAGTTTTCAGTGGGAGGATTATATACTTTGACTCCATGGCCCATTGAGCAGGATTTGGTACTACAGGTCAAATTACAGGTTGTTCTTCATCAGCTTACAGGACATTTGTATCCTTCCACATAGTTATAGGGGTACTTTTGGTACACATTCCTCAGTTCTCACAGAGCATCAGTTTGATTATATAGACATAGATATTCTCATGGTTCTCGACATCCCATAGAGGGATCCCATCCCCTTGAGTCGTCATTGTTAACCCCTAGATTTTCACCCTTGAAAGTCTTGAGGGTTAAGAGCCAGCATGCAACACTTTGGATGGCATGCTGAGATTTTCACAAGGTTTTAGCACTTATGTTGAGCAGGAGATTGGTTCACACATGAGGCAAGTACATGATCACTACAGGGTTGCTTAGTTTAGAGTCACAGTATAATTGGTTTCCATGCATTTTTTAGAAAGAGATGTATACATACAGGTGTTGCTACTTTTTAGGAGGCAAGGTTTGAGTGGGTCTCCTGACAGTTTGGGGCAATTCATAGCATACAGTATGAGTCCTTGCAGGATTCTAGGCCCGATGACACTTTTTTCGGGCGACATGCAGGAACTTGCTAATTTTGGCAAGTTGTGATCTAGGCCCCAAATTCAGATTCTGAGAGCACAGTATTGATCCTTGAGGCATCCAGAGGCCTTTGGACCTTTTTTGGATGATGTCACCCAAATTACTATTATTAGCAGGTTGAGCATGAGGGCTCGCATGGCAGTTTTGATTGCATATTTGGATCCCTTGCGGAAAGACGAGATTAATGAGTATGAAGTCAAGGGTATTCAGACGAATTTCTATTTTTCGTGGTATTTATGTGGCGGTGTCATCCAAGGTGATGTGGACAATTTTCTAAACATAGGACCAGGAATCTGTTTTTAGACGGCCCTATTTTTAGAGGTTCTATTTTTTGAGAACCCTATTTTTAGAGGTTCTATTTTTAGCGGGTCCTATTTTTAGAGGTTCTATTTTTAGTTGTCTCTATATTTAGCAGGTCTATTCATTGTCCATGCAGTGCCAAGTGGAATCCTCAAAGGTCTAAATGTGGCAATGATGTGGCATCCACCTAAGCTAGGGTGCATATTCCTAAAAATTCGAGCATATGATAATTAATTAATGATGGAGAAGGGGACGCATGAGTTTAGCTGTAATAGCCAACACCATGACCCAGTTAACTGAACCTCATTCATGTGCCGGCAGTTAAATATAGCCTTCACCTACCCTTTAGACTTGGGCACCTTTCTCACTCTCACACATATGGACGCATGCTTCAGTTAACTGTTAGCATGTCTCACTCTCTCAGACTTGCATCTATTCTTAGCCCTCTCATGCACCTATGCGCACATTCTAAACTCATACTCTTCTTTTTCCTTTTTCACATGCTTTCCACATGCGCCTAGTACCTATTCTTAGCCACTCATGCGTCATTTTTCTCCTCTTGGGATGTGCCCTCACTAGCTATATATTGGAGGCTTGCCATTGGTTATTTGGTTGGTTCTTAGCAAGAGCAACATACTCTCTCTCTCTCTCTCTCTCTCTCTCTCTCTCTCTCTCTCTCTCTCTCTTGTCTAGTGGCATGTCATTGAGCAAAGTAGTCATTGTATCGGTTGTGACCTTGCCAACTGTGGCGCAACCAACCCTCTTGTAAAGCTGGATCAATAAAGAAGCTTGTGTTTATTGTTCGAACCTCTCTTCTTGCCGGTATTGTGGTGAATTTGCAAATCTGATATGTCATTTCTGAACTATTTACTATGTTGGTATCAATCCTTTCAGTAGTTTTCTTTGTTTTTTCCATTCTATTATCATTGTGCTAACTATGCAAGTTCCCTCCAAGTGTGCTAGATCAACTTTTTCCACCGTTTTGGACTACTTTACACGTTGTCCAAGGCAAAACAGTTCGCTGATTTTGAGTTTTCAGACCTTAAATCAGCCACAAGGGTGCTTCATTGTGCCCAGGGACTCCCCCCAGAGGCTAGCAAGGCCTAGCCCAAATGGAGAAGGGTTTAGCCCGTGACATTTGGGGCTATTTCTCCTATAATTAGCCAAGTTTTTTACCTCTGTCATAACAGGTTTATCAGATCAGATTGGAGGGTAGAAATCTGTGCTAACATGTCGGCATCAAGAAAGATTCTCTATGTGGGTGGGAGCAAAGAGAGTTTCCTCTTAGCCCGAAGGCCTTTGAGGCGGTCCTCTAGTGTCCAGAAACGGAGGAAGAGTGTGGAGTTGCGGCCCATCCATGCACGCTCAAGGGTGAGGTCCTTCAGATCCAAAGTGTCATGAAGGAAAGAGGTGTCTATCTGTAAGAGGGTCCGATGGGGGTGCGGTAGCAGGGAGCCCACGCACCCTAAGATTAAGGTCCCGGGTTCGACGGAGGCGTTCCTCATTCAGTTTTTCTTGTACTACCCCTTCGACAACAATGAGCAGGGGAGGCTGTTCCCTTTTCCGGACGACATCAACCCAAGAATTAAGTGTTTTCTGTTGCATTTCCGCCTCTATAAAGAGGGCCTGCTGTGATCGCATTTCTTCTTGCAGATTTTTTATATTCAAGAGTTCTACTTTGTAGAATTCTTTGGACAACTAACAGTCCAACTCTACTCCTCCATGGGATCTGATCTAGAATTATTATCATATTTTAAATCATTATTTATACATATATAATTATCTGTTTTTATATATGTTCCGTATGGTCGTATCATTTCCTAAATTTTCTAAAAATATGATATATTTGTGTCCATCCCATATTTGTATCTATATCAGTATTTGTATCCTAGTAACTTAACCTATAAAGATCAAGACAATAGTCAAATATACAAATGGAAAGGTTGGTTGAGAGAGAGAAAGTCATATGTAAAATGAAACTACTGGCATCAAAAAGTTGTCACTGTTAAAATGGAGCAAGCGCCCAGCAAATAAAATAAATCTCTGAATGCAGATTGCTAGTAGAACATATTAAAAGCTAGTAAAACAAGAATGAACTCCCACCGTTTGCTTAGGAAATTGTCAATCTCATTCTCCACCCCAAATTCATCAAAAATTGGATTCTCTCCTGTATATAGCTCAACCCTATTTCCCAGACTGGGGGCAAATTCTTGCAGATATCTGGTTACCTGTAGTTGCCAATTCCACTTTGAGAAAGAAATACGTCTTTCTAACTAAATATGAAAGCTACATACATTTTCTTTTAGCAGATAAAAGAGAATGACAACAGCACCATCAAATGGTGAATATAAACTAGAAAAAGTCATCTTTGTACCTCATGGTAGGTACGAGGAGAATCAACCACCATCCTCTGGACCTGGGAGGAAAAGCATGTTTAAAAGTTCCATGTGTGACATAGAATTTAGCATTGCACAATAAGAAATCGCTCAAAAACTATTCATTTTACACTTTCTTGTAACTCCTTGCAATTGACCAAAAGATTTACCTTCTCATTAAAATCATCTTGTACAATGGCGAGTGTTTGACCCATAGCCCTATGCAAAATTACTGGAACTGCACCCTCAACTCCCTCTTGTGCTGCTAGGAAAGCAGACTTTGCATGTTCAACTATCTCTTTCCAAGTTTCCAACAATCTTGATAGATCCTTCTGAAGTTCCTCAAAAGAGTGACCCGCAGCAACTGTCCGCACAGTCAAACCAACATTTGGAGGCTGCAGCGTCTTCGCAATAAGTTTTAACCTTGTGCGTTCAGGTCCTAATACATTTCTTGAAACTCCAACCACGTTACTTTGTGTTAACAGTACCTGTAAGTAGATAACAACTACACCTAACATAAGACTAACAAAATGAGACCAAACACACAATTCAAACTCAACAATAGCTCAACAAACCCTAAATCGAAAGTTCATTTAGGAACTTAGCAAGACTTGGTAATAAATTCACTAATAACCGGACATATTAAAAAACACATTTAGAACTTCACAAGATAAAATCAGTGATATTCCACTCCATCAAAAATTTATCGAATTATTATCAGACTGTACAGTATAGTCATAAGCTAGTCCAAATACTGAGTAGTAAAATGAAAATGTACATCAATATTTAAAATAGACATGTTATAAGCAATGAAAGTCAAAAATAAAACCTCCCAAGCAAAATGATCAAACAGTGTGAACTGAAAGCAATTCCCAAGCTCATGAACAAGAACATTCTATCCCTGCCTCCAATGGTGCTGCCGATCCATGTCTCCATATCACCAATCAATGCTCTTATCTCCAAATTCCGCATCCTTTGTCTCGAGAATTCAATCTGATGTCAAAACAACCTCATCCAGCTCAATGCAATCATCAGTCCTAGTTCCTTCTAGTTATTACAGAATCAAAGATTGTAGTGTGCAAACATTGGATCTATACACTGCACAGTGCAAGTTTGGCTTGACACTCATAACAAGTTTTTGAAATAATTCAGCAATTTCACACAGAAAATATCCTTGGGAAATGTGCCCGATCTCCCTTGGGAAATGCGCCCAACTTGCTGCCCTTTCCTCTCCTTCTCAAAGCTCTCTTGGAAATCTTTCAATCTCTTCTTCTCTTGTCTTGCACACTACCCAATGCATTCTCTTATAATCTGAAAGTGACCTTTCACCTTCCAAGTGTCTTTTCACCTTCCCCATCCCTAAATCCAAAGGCCAAGATCTAATCTTTCATTTACATGATCAAGGGACATGATTCATTCCCTCGTAAATAAATCACTTAAAATATTAAAGTACAAATTCACTTTATAACATAAGTGCACTTTATGAAATAAAGTCACTTTAATATTAGAAGGTACACTTAATAAAAAGTCACTTTAATAAAAGAACCACTTTATTACAACTTTATAAAAACCCATTATAAAGTCAAGTGCCTAGTAGTGTAAATACAAGGTCACTTCCGCATACAAGAAAAAAACATGCGGAGTACCTCCCAAGCTATAAAAACTAACACCCTACGACTGGGGTTTGGTGCTTAAAAGTTCATATTTACGCATACCTAGCTTATATTTCATTTCTAGATTGTTACTACAAGTTTATCTTACATATCTAGTGGTGAAATTGATCCCTAAAGTGCTTTTAATTGCTTATCTTTTACTTAGAGATCTTATTGTTGAATTCTAGTGCTAACATTGAAAACCCTAAGGGAGATTCACCACATGTTTTTGAAGTTTTTGTTTACTTCATTGTTATATATCTTTAGAACTTGATTGTAACATTTGTTGGGCTGTTATTTCATAGCATATATCTTTCCCTAGTGAAATCATCCAAGACGACTTGCTTATAAGTGGATTTTATCTCTCTCTCTCTCTCTCATGGATGGTCTTGTCTTCACTCTAAATCTGAAATTTCTGCATTAATTTATCATAAAACAGAATTAGAAGTTGTGGGCAGCCATAAGGATGTCATTTTTTCTAACATATAATCAATTGGTAATCAAAGCACACATTGCACCATTGATTTATGTTAGTTCATTACACTCTTTGTGCCCTAAAGTAGCTTAAAAGTAGTTCTTGCCTCTTTGAAGTTTCATTTGTTGAGTGATAGTCATTTAATTGCAAATCTGAAGTGTTTACATTGTTTATCTTCCATATCAGATTTGGCACACACATCCACTAGTTCCTAACCCTCTTTCTCAAGTGCATATATTCGTGGTTTATGCTATTGTTTCTAATTGGTTATCTTTGAAGCATTTAATCACTTATTGGAATTCTTGTGCATCTAGTTGTTATACATTTTGTGGATTCTTTGAAGTAAATCACAAGATGGAACGGTAATTAATTCACTAAGAGGTTTACTTAATCAAATAGGGACCCCCCTTGGACTCTAGGAGCTAACCTAAAGTGAAGGGGAAATTGTACTAAGGTGGCAGTGGTGCATTTCCCATCTTGTTGCCCCAAGTTAGCACCTGTGTTCAGACTTTTCAAAAGCGTGCTAGTTTAGGAGGTAACACCAAGGATCACAAAAACTCTGATAAAAATGAGTGTGGCCAAAAGCCAAATCAAGCAGGGTCTTAAAAAGTGTGGCCAAAGGTCAAGACTAGACTTGGCTCTGATACCAATGTTATGAACAATAGTTCATTAACTGAATATCCAACATAAGAAGGACAAAGAGTCATGATGCTATAAGCCTTTTGGGATAGTTAAGCCTTACTAAAAGGTTCATTTATGGATTCTTTAAAAATTTGTATGACATGCGGATGAAATCACTAATACAAGGCCATAAAGCAGGCATCAAGAAAAGTGGAATGACCAAAAACCTAGTATTCTATATTATATTTTCAGCTGACATCCACATGTAGCAGATTTACCGGAAAACCTAATATTCTTTATTATATTTACAGCTGACATCCAATTGATTAGCCATGCAATAAATGCTTGCCTACATCAATAGTGCTGACAAAGCTCACTTCACAGGAGCTCCAAGATTGAATAATGAAGGAATGCTCACGAGAGTGTGATCTTGTGGCAAGCAGGGAGGTGATCGGGCTTGTATTAATGCTGAGACCCAGGTTCAAAACCCCTTGAGTGGGTGCAGATGAGGCCAGGTGCAAGTACTGGGTGACTTTGACTGCATAGATACACTCATAGCATGGCAGCTTAGCCAAAGAGGCTCTATAAGACTTATTTCTTAAAAAATAAGAAGTATTTTTCTCTCTAGTGTGGAAAAGAGAACACCCCTAAGAGGATTTCCTCTGCAACACTAAACACAGCAAAAAAGCAATACAATTTGCATTAAGTATTTTGTTACAATAACCATATGAATGAATTTGGGTGACAAAAGAGCATTTAGAGCAGAGTTCCCAGCCCATATTTCAGCCAAGATTAGCATTGTCAATGAGGATGTAGACTCTCTAGAGAACGGGGCCGAGGCAGATGTACTAAACACTCCTTGCCTATGTGAGGAGGGGTAGTTTGTATAATCACGGCCTGGCTTGATGATGTAAACGATTTGAAGTACTATTTGTTGTTCAATAATGTAATATAAGATGAATTTTCAAACAAAAAAACTAAATGAATGTGAACCTATATAAATCCCAATTTCAATGACCACTGTCACACAATATGATTGTCATACAGAAAAATTGACAATTTAGATCTCCTTTCAACATAAATAGCTTGCAAACTGGCAGATTGATATAAGAAGGATTTGTTTTTTTTCCCAGTTACACTGCCCAGGGAAAACTCCTGAGTACGTCCCCTCATTTCAAGGATGGTACCCTGGGTAAACCCTAGAATCTTCAGGGCACAAGGCTGGTCAACAACAGGGCTCAAAGCCATTACAACAATATACTCGTTAAGAAATCAACATGTCACTTGCGAGAATTGAACTTGGATGGGGAGGATAACAATCATCCCTCCCAACCACCCGAGCTAAACCCAATTTACATGATATAAGAAGGATTCTTGAATCCAAGAAAAGAAAGATGATTCTCATATTCAATCTTTAATGAAATATGTTAAATCTCTATACATATGTATTTAAGGGGAAAATCATGTGTTTCAATTTCAACTAAGAATGAAGAGATTAAGTATCATAAAACTTGGAGCACCTGAAAGAAACAATCAAAATGACTGACCTGTGTCTTTTCCATGTTAAATCTCTATACATATGTATTTAAGGGGAAAATCATGTGTTTCAATTTCAATTAAGAATGGAGAGATTAAGTATCATAAAATGTGGAGCACCAGAAAGAAATAATCAAAATGACAGGCCTGTTTCTTTTACATGCCCTTTTAGAACTATGTCACGCAGTAGCTGAAACTAAATAAACATAGAAAATACAAAATAAGCAAATTCAACTTAACCATATAACAAGAAAAGGATCGGTCAAGTCTTACCCAGAATCTACTGGTAAGAGAAGGATATGCACTTAGCTGGGGCCCCTTCGTTCCAAGTTCTTCTTTTATAACTTGAACTATGATCTTTGTTCCCTCTCGAACATGCATCCATTTCCTTAGTTTTCTAGTAAAATTTAGAGAAAGTGGATGAGCAGAAGATACATCTATGTTTTGAATCTGATCATTTGATCTATTTTCCTTACTTATGACATACCTTCCATTGCTATAATGTTCACCATCATTTTCCTCTCTCAAGTCATGCCCATCTCTATTGAAATAGTTTCCATTTTCCGTATTGACATTTGAAACAGTATTTACATCAATTGCATAAGTATTTAATCCCCTCACAGGATTATATGTTTCCTCCAGTGCTTCCTCTATTAATCTATCGTCATCCTCAGCATCGTCATATTTCAAGGATATTTCATCCTCATGAACCGTGGTTTCCAATAATTCATTAAAGTCTCCCTCTTCATCTTTCAAACTTGACTGGGCCGCCAAATTCATAGTTAAAGCACCATCAGACTGATTCTCTTTCTGAAATGCATCTAGAGGAGGAAATGCTAAGGGCTCCTTGTTCTTGGATATAGTCAGAAGTGCTAACCGTATACTACCAATATCCACAAATGCCCCACTCATATGGGGAAGAAGCTTTTTAACAATGCCAAGATATATACTTCCAACTTGCACATTTGTTTTTACTGGGTCCAATAATATTTCCACTGGTTTCCCATCTTCTAAAATTGCAATTCTTTGAATAGTACATACTGAAGAGTTGATAATTATTTCAGTTTTAACATCCTTCTCCTTCTGAAGAACAATCCCAATAGCTTCTTGAGCTGTTTGCAATTCAGTACGTTGTGCTTCATTCTCGGAACTCAACTTTGCTTGTAAAGATTCCTCAGTTTTTGCAACCTCTGCAACTTCATCTAATCCAATCCCTAATGTCAAATTTGCCAGCACACATTCCTTTTTAACCAGAACAGAAGCAGCTGGAAGCCAGGGTTCCTCAATAGGTTGATCACCCTTTTTAAGATCCTTTAGATTCTTGTGCTTCGTTGATGCGTTTGGATCCTTTCTTCTCAAAACTCTTCGTGGAGATGAGTTTGAATTAATTTCACCCTCTTCCAAACTAGATTGAGTGTCAATGTCCAGGCTTATGAAGTCGCAGGATGCATCACAAATATTTGCTGAACCACTGCCAGATATAGTATTGGTAAATTGATAACTAGTCTCTTCAATATTTATATCTGAATGTTCTACAACTAAGTCATATAAACCTGATGATTCAAAACCTTCAAAAGGACGAGGTTGGCCAGGTGCTCCCATATCTCCTCCCCAAGTTCCACGTGATATGATTGGAAGCTTTCTATGTGCTATCTCCAACCATCTATCTTGAACCACAACACCTTTCTTCAAAAGTCGCTCCGATGATGGCACTGACAAGCACAACATGGGTCCAGGTTTCCATGTAATGTCATCTGAGGCAATTTCACCACCTTTCACAAAGTAGTTATACTCTAAACTCGTACCACGGGGCACCTGGCAGACAATCAACTGGGTTTCAGAATTTGATAGTGACCACAAAAATGAAAAATTATAGCTATCCAAAAATAGGCACTTTTCACTAGTTATACTGCAGGATTAAATAATCAACCAAATATAGTTTGCATCTAACTACAAAATATGCAAAATATTCATATCTAAAGCCAACAGACAACACTAAAGTCTATAGTGCAGAGAGATGGATATTCTAATAAATGTGAGAGAACTATAAAATCAATTGTTGATCCACAAAGATTAACCTCCAAGAAATTTATATTCTGGCTAGATTTGAAAAGCTTACTTCTCTTTGGAATAATTTGTTAGCATCAACTTAGGCAATAATGAGCACGAATGCATCTAACATTTAACTTAAAATCCAGATTCAATTTTGATTTATTGTATCTTATAATATAATCATATAAGCAATTTCATGAATGGTATATTTTTGTTCCAAGCCATTTTCAACTATAATTTGTTGTATTTTTTTAATTTTTAATGTAGTTGTATATGGCATTCCCTCAATATTATTTTTCTGCTGCTTTGTGGTATGGAAATGTAA
Source organism: Picea engelmannii (assembly GCA_009831015.1). Taxonomy (NCBI): domain Eukaryota; kingdom Viridiplantae; phylum Streptophyta; class Pinopsida; order Pinales; family Pinaceae; genus Picea; species Picea engelmannii. Next base: position 68,583 of record ML811726.1, on the reverse strand, counting down.
AATTCCCTTCTTCTGCTGTAGAGTTTTTCTGATATGATTTGATGGTTTCTGATATTGTTTTGAGGGTTTAATGTAGTTTGCGAGACATGCATGTGGTTTCGGTATCCAATAACATAATTTTATTGCAATAATAATAATAACAGGATTACAGTTGCCAAAACTCAATCAAAACATTATAACAATATGTAAACCCAACAAATCTAGTCTGTTTATTGATGGATCTGACCTGAATACCACCGTATGATAGATATAAGTTCATATCTGTTGCATACAAGGAAGATACCACTCAAATCTGTTGCATGCAAGAAAGATATCGCCCAGATCAGCGGAATAGATGCCTATAATGGGTATAAGCTCGGATCTACTGCATGCAAGAAGGATATAGCTCAGATCTACTGCATGCAAGAAGGATATAGCTCGGATATGCTGCAATAAGCTCAGATCTGCTGCATGCAAGAAGGATATAGCTTGGATCTGTTGCAATAAGCTCAAATCTGTTGCATGCAAGAAGGATATAGCTCGGATCTGTTGCAATAAGCTCAAATCTGTTGCATGCAAGAAGGATATAGCTCGGATCTGCTGAAATAAGCTCAGATATGTTGAATGCAAAAGGATATAGCTCGGATTTGCTGCAAAATGGTGATGCAACTCCCTCTGGGACCTCCACGCCCTATCCAATGAATGGTTGGTTCTCTCCTGAACTCCCACGCCCTCTGAAAGCATGTATCAATCTCCTCAATAATGGAATACCTGTGGAAGATATGTATGATCTCCCCACTGATCAACTAGGGTGGAATCGTTTCACCACCGAAATCAATCCTCTGCAAGGGTTTCTCCCTGGAAATCCCCAATAAGCTCAAAGCTCTCCAAAATCTATTTTCACAAAATGATAATCAATAATGAGAGAATCGAGTGAGTTTCTCTCTTTTATTCTTTTGACCTTTTTGGCGATCATTTTACCCTTTTGTGACCCTTTTACCTTTTTCCACTCACTTTATTAATTAAAGTGAATTTATAAAGTTTCACTTTAATAATTCTCTCCAAGTAGCTTTATAACACCTTATTTCACTTTCATTACTCAATGTCACTTTTAAGTGCTGCTTTTTCGCCTAGATGACATCAAATAATTAATTAGTCCCATTTTCTCACCAACTATAGCCTACAAGAATCAAATAGGCTAATAAGTTGCCTTCCTAGAATAATCATTTGGAAAGGGACATTACAGTCCTCCCTTCCCAAAATTGTTTGTCCTCAAGCAATGCCAACACAATCATTTGAATAACAAGTGGAACCCAACTGAAACTATGACTGTCCCCAGGGTCCCAAACCAACCTGAAAGATGTGGAGCATCTATTGCATACAACATTGCCCTGCAAAGTACTAACACAAGAGGCCTCCTGAGGACCACCAATCAATAGAGCAAACAGATGATGTAAATGCTCAGTCCACCTCTCACACACTATCCCACCTAGGAAACCAATCCAATGCTCCATATGAATGGGCTCCTGAAAATAATAGTTGACTCTCCCATCTGTACTAACTGTCAAACCATGAGGTTCCAGGGTCCCAAGCTAGCCTCACAAATAACCTACCATGTTGATGTTGCGCCACTCTGATCATAAGTATCTAACCCTCATGCCTAGACTGCATCCTCCACTCCTAAGACCTCAAGATGTAATTCCGAGAAGAATCGTCCGCACTACCAAGGATCATATCCTGTAAATGTATCTCAGTGAAGTCCCAAGCTTCAATCTCTCTGTCAAACTCAATCCTGGGTAGCGGAAAAGATATTCTTCCCAACCATAACATATAAACCTCAACATACCCCCTCATGTCGCTCCTAGAATGAAGTTGATTAGACATTGTCAAGGGACTGGTATAGAAGATGTCAACAAAACCATCTCTAAAATCAGACATCCAAGAAAAGCCTTTGTGGCAACAAACTAAAAAGGCATCAACACTTAATCTCCAAGTGTCAAAGGGAAAAGCCCTAATACTCCAACACACCAAGCCTACTACAAACTTCCAGACACCCTCTAGAAAATCTCCCACAATAGGTTGCACCATAACCTGCAAGAGCTCAAAATCTATCTGCCCATGGATTGAAGTTACTATCAATAGCGTGGAAAGGCAAGGGCGACAGTAATCAATATGAAATCCCTCTGAAAACATAGGAGTCGAAATTATAGAAGTAGTTGAAAAGTCATCTCCTATGTCTAGATCATCCCTACCAATCCATGTCAACCACCAATTCCTCAATTGTTGGTCTGAAGATATCGTCCAACATATTTGTATGACATGAAATGTAGTTCGATGTAAACTAACGGGAAAGTGGACAGCAGTATCATTTCTGAAATTTGATTCACCATCCCAATCCTGACTCAGCACTATCCTACTGGAATCTGCACCTGGATCCCAGATTTTGTGATTGAATCTCATCTCATCATTGGAATTAGAAAGAGCTCCATCATCTCCTCTCGAAGCATCCTAAAAATGAAATGGACCAATCATATGAGTTTTTGAAACCCACATCCAAACTAGAAGTCCACTATGTCTCATACCAACCGACTCCAACTGTGCTACACCCATCAACTTTGTGCCAGCTAACCTGTACGGCTCCTGCCAAAATGGCCTGAGAGTTGTGTTGTCCCGATCATGGTCACTGTACTCAATCAACTCATGGAGCCTAAATGCCTCCCTAAAGATCCACTCTGCTATCTGCAACGACTCATACTCTGATGAAGTCCCTGAAATGTAGTCCCTACCATGCACCTTTGGTAGAACTGTGCTGAAATCTATCGACACACTCTCCCTCCTCTGTCCTGAAATGAAGGTAGAGAGCCATAATCCTGCTAGATAGGTATGCTCTGAGTCATTTTGCTGACAAGACATGCACTCCCTTACATGTCTCCAAACATCGTCCTTGAGGCCTGTTGCCGTCCTAATACACACTTGCTAACGTGAGCTAAGTCCGGCTCACTTAGTGTGTCCTCGAAGGCACAATGCCTAGGTTCTCAGTCCACACTGTCACCTTGACTGGAACCTCTTCCTTCTAGGCTTACTCCTAGGGAA
>ML811725.1:40722-55858 GCA_009831015.1 Picea engelmannii | reverse complement strand
AAAAGCCATCATCCACTCCCATCACAACACCACCTTTTCATCTTGTTTCCCGCTCACCTATCCCATTACACTTGTCCGGGCACCGAGTTGACCTATTTTCAGGATTGCACCTTACCTAGTGGGAAGACGGGGCAAAAGGCCCAGAAGGTAAAAGAAAGCTGGAAAAAGATAAAATCCTAAGAAATAAACCTCGAGATGCTTCGCCAGGGATCGTCGAGAAAGCAATAAAAGGCTTCTTAGCAAGAAACAAGAGGGACCCGCAAAAATAACAAAACAAGACCTAATCAGAGGATAGGGGGTCTCATCACGAGCCAACCTATTAGGTCCACGGGTGCCTAGCAGTATGACATTATCACCAGCTGGTTACCACGCCAAGGTAGTGACCCTTGGTTGCATGGCCAAGGGAAAGGGGTCTCATCACGAGCCAACCTCATTTCTATAAAAATACTTGTGGGTAATGTTGTCACCACTGGTCACCACGTTAGGGTAGTGTCCCCTGATTAGCCTCTTGAAGAAAAAGTAATAAAAAAAAGGGAATAATAATAAAGAATAAAAGGCATGAATGGGCTTGGAAAAATTTGCATCCAGGACAGGTGCAGCTCGCCTTCTACAAAGGCACCCACAGGTAAGGCTTTTCATCCCCTACTTTCATTACACCCACTTGCCTAGACATCCCTTATCCACATCACCCACTTGCATGGCTCAGATGAGGTCTCTTCCAGAAACTTTCCTCTTCCAGTGGACACTAGCCCAATAGGACGCCCTATGACTTTTTCCAAACTTGTATTGCTGGCTTGTATAATATCTTTGAGCTTCTAACTGAGATAGTAGGGATTTTATGCACATGTTTAATAATATTGATGATGGATGTGATTGACATTGCTATGATCCCTGTGACTTATGAGCCCATGGAGGGCGTAGTTGTTGATGTGCAGGATCATGCCCGACGGACAGGTACACATGGGGAGATGATCAATTCGGACTTCCATGGGGCTAAAGAGCCCACCTGATGGATGTTGAGACCCCAACAGTGGGCAGAGACAAAACAGAGAGGTTTGCATAGGAGAGAAGGAGGGCGTCTTGTAGAGGCACCCCAACAGAGATTAACCTAGGGGGATTGTGCCTTTTTCAGTGGAACGTTGGCCTTGGAAGGCCTAGGACGGCACCCTTCATGACCATGACATCACCTAGTAGCATGGACGTTTTGGGAGACAGCTGGGGCAGTTTTGGCACGTGTGGCAGGTTGGAGAAGCCCAAGGAGGGCTAACGTCTTGCTTCAGGATGCTGCATTTTCCCTAGAAGGGGATAACGTCACCCTAAAAGGGGCATGACGTCTCTCTTTAGCTTGATTAGGTTTTAATTTTAAGCATTTAATGTAAGACAGTATGATTTTAGTGTTTTGGCCTTGTTGGCCTTTTTTATGACCTAAAATGTAAAATTAGGTCATGGTACAATATAAGTTGAGGGTTTTTACTCTCATTTTTTCATCATCTCTCACTCACTCATTAGTGAGGTTTGAAATTTGCGCTACATTTGGAGTTCTTGGCTGAAATTGTGAGGTGCACTTGTTGAAGGAAGTCTTTTATTGGCATTTTTGGCATTTATCTTGGTGGAAGGTGTTACAACAAGGGTTTGCTACTTGATTTCTTGGTTGAATGTAAGTCAATTTCTGCAAAACTTCTTGATTGAATGGTTGTAGTTTTATTTCTCTTGCATTCATGGTTATAATTTGCTAAATAAACCCTAGGGGACAAGCACACATTGTAGGTCCTTGTCTCATGTCCCCGTCAAGATTTTTAGCCATTTTATTTGCTGAAGTGAGATAGAGCCTTGCCCTAGAAACACTCTATTCTTTCATGTTGAAGAGGATTGAGCCTAGCCTTAGCTACACTCTTTTCCCCCTCTTCATATCCTAGCCGTTTTACTTCTCTCAGCTAGGAAGAAGAAGTCGCATCAAGGCCTAGTTCAGCTACACCTTGATGAGCCGTTTTTTCTAGGGTTTGCTGGTAAGGCCTTGCCATAGCAACACGTTGCCTTGTAAACCCTCTTGTCTTAGTCTTAAGCCATTTTTCAAAGTTAGTCATTTTTTCCATTGACCTAAGGAAGGAGGAGAGAGCACTGAGGCCTAGTTCCCCTACACCAAAGTGAGCCTCTCTCCCCTAGGGTTTTTTTCCTTGAGGCCTTACTGTAGCAACACCTCAAGGCTTAATCCTCCAGTCCTTAGCCTTATTATCTTCCTTGATCCTTCAGCTCTTGCGTCCTCCCTTTGACTCCATTAACCCTAGGAAACACATTGATCTAAAACCTAGCCTGTGAGTATTATGATCAAAACCACTCTCAATACTTTGAATGAAACCCTAACTATTCTAACCCTAGCCTAGGACTAACCCTACTAACTAAGTGTTGTCGTCATCTTTTTCCATAAACATCATTGTGCAGCTAACGTTTCACCTTTGAGCAATTGAATGGTTGATTTAAGGGCATTACTTGAATGAAGTGTTGATTGTTACATTGGATGTCACGTTTTCTCAGCATTTATTGAAGAAGTGACATTTATTATCTTTGCTATTTCATAAACATTGACTTCGTCAATATTTTTCAATTGCTTATATATGTATCAAATAGTCATTATTATATGAAGTACTAACCAAGTGAGCAAGCTTGCATATTTCAGTTTCGTGTTGCTTTGTCTCAGGCAGGTGCATCTCTCTTTTTGGGTTATACTTTATTGGTTGTTAGCTGGATTATCTGCTCGGTGGTGACTTGTGAGGGGGGGAACTTATCCTTGTCTTATAATTCTTTGTCTTCTCAAACCCCAGGTCACCGAGGACGTCTCCCCTGAGCTTTACCTCGCTAAATAGAAAGAACCATCCCATTGAGGTGACATTGGGTGCGATTGGTTCCAGTTATGCCAGTTTGACTTCTATCCTTCTGTCTTTTATCCTAACTACAAACTGTGCGATAACAAAACTCATGTCCAAGGTCTATTTTCTGAAGTGTAAAGTCGAGTTAGAAACGCATGCATTCAAGCTCCTAATTCGAGCCTTCCTCCTTCACCTCTCTTTGCCTTTATATGAAGAGGTCAACCCTCATTCTCGATACAAGGTTTTGGAGCATGTGGGTGAGAAGCAAGTCTTGTTATGCATAGTAAGGTTGTTAAGTGAGGCAGCATAACAGTCAAAGAAAGGCAGCGTATATTCATGTTAAGAAAGGACAACATATCAATTAAAGAAAGGACAACATAACAGTCAAGGAAAGGACAACATAACGGTAAAATAAAGGTAGCATATCAGTCAAGGAAAAGGGCAACATATCAATCAAGAAAGGTTGTGTATATCCTTGTTAAGGTGAGGCTGTATATCAGTCTTGTAAAGGACAACAAAGCAACACCCAGGCAGCGCATGGTATCTTCCGTAGTGTTGATCAATAACAATAGATTATATCAACCAAGTCTCTCTACTTCTACACAGTATTACAGTCTAGTCTAAGTCGTCTTGGCAAGCTCATTTAAGAGCAGATTTTTCATGGTGGATATTTGTAAGTGATCACACATTATTAATGCAATAAAGGAAGATCATTTGTTGGGGTTTGTCTCCCTGTACAAGGTTTCCCCAGCGTATATGTGTTGTTGATATGCATGCTTATGTATCTACATGGTTATTGCTATTCAGTTATGATTCTATATTGTTGAAATGTATTAAGCTGGAATCAAAGTGTTGAAGAATTTAAAGAAATAATCCGCATAAGAAATCAAGCTTATAACTTAACATAAAGGTCGTCACATTTTCATTTTACCACAATAACACACTTGAGAATGACATAAGTGTTGGGCTGAAATTTTCGCCCTACTCGGGCAATTCGCTCTCTCTCTCTCTTATGCTATTTTGGATGCTAGTTGCTTGTCTCTTGTGGAAGAAGTGGTGCGCTATCTCTCTTGGATACTTTCTCTTTTTTTGTGGTGGAAAATTCTTGGTAAAGAAGGGTTTAATCTTGCTATCTCTTGAAATTGATCAGAAAATTTCTATGTATTGTTGGTTTTTCTTCTTGTTTCATGGTTATTCTTGCTTAAACCCTTGGAGGAGTATAAAGGTATACACCCTCCACTAAGGTCCATTATTTGTCTTTAAGAAGCTACTTAACAAGGTTGTTAGGAGGAGTAAAAAAGCTTACACCCTCCTAGATTTACCTTGCTAGTTTTGTTTGCCCTAGGGAGTAAAAAGGCTTACACCCCTAGGGAGGTAACACAACTAGATTTTGCAACAAGAGACCCCATACCCAATGATAAAGGCACTAGTCTAATTTGCATTGGAGATCTAAAATCATTGCATTGGAGTACGTGAAAAATAGAGATTTTGCAATTGTTCAAGTTGAAATCAATTTTGCATGCTTAAGGTATCATTGTGCCCTAAGGGCATCTAGCTTAGCCTGGTAATCCTTGTTGTTTTTATAACTTAAATCTACAGCCATTAGGGCTGCAGAAAAATCAACTTATTTCATTTATTGATCATCTTTCTACCACTGAAATTTGTTTATAAGCTGCCATTATTAAATTACTTGTCATTGGCTATCTTTTGGGTGGATTGTTAGCTGATTTTAGTGGCTAGAATTTGCTGCTGTAGCATTTTTTTGCTACAGCCACTTAGCTGTTATAATACATTTCTCATAACACTTAATAAACAGCCCTAAAAAACATCTAAAGTCTTTCTCTTTTCAGTGGAAGTTTGACTAGTTATTGCTAGTTTATTTTCGATCATCTTATACTTGATTTTAGTGGTTTAATTTGCAGCTATTAGTAATTGTTTCTTGGTTATTTATAGACATATATACTGCTGAAATTTTGGACAGAAAGATTTCTTGCTGAATCCCCATTGTTTAAAGGCCTGTTTGATCATCATTTGTCTTGTTCCAGGCACAAATAACATGGTTTTGCAGGTACACAACTATTGGCAATCATTTACCCTTCCACAAGACACCTCATCAAGCCATCCTCCATCTCCAAAATTGACCTATAGGGGTTTCACTTATCATTGATCCACTTTCCATCTCAATCCCCCTAGGGTCACTGGGATTCCCCCCTTGCAGTGACTTGTCATTGTTATCCCCCACTTTTAAGGATAACTAAGGATATTATGTCTCGAGGCCCATAGGTCCTAGACATGGAGTACCGAGAGTCAGATCGACTTGATCTTGGCCCTGGAGGGCCCATCTTTTCTTTCTTTCAACGCCTCCACTTTGTCAGTAGCAGCAGCATCCATCACCTCGGCTTGGTTCTGTATCAAAGATGGTTCTCGCTGTTAAAGTTTCTTGCTTAATCTGTTATTATTAATCTTCATTATAATAACAACATAATAAGGATCTTACTGAAAGAAACACAATCACAGAGTACACAAGCATTTATCTTGGGAAACCCTCAAGGGGAAGAAAACCCAACAAAAGTTCTTTAATATAGATTCAATGACCAAGTACAATGTCTCTCACAAGAGAGATCTCACCAAACAGAAGATCCACCAGAAACCCTAACCAGAACAGAGTAGTGCACCACTTAGACCAAGATACAGAGATGACCAAAACCCTTTACTGAGATACTCTTCCTTGTAGCTGCATCAGTTCTCCCTGTAACTGTGTCACTCTCAGACTTGCGCACTTGATAGAGAGAGCTTGATGAGTGTGCGTACAAATGAGGTGTTAGGCCTCTTATAAATACAAGTTGTGCCCCCCCAATAATTAGGTCAGGGCCGACCTGTCCACTTTACCTTTTTAATTTACATTTGTCTTGTCTAGACACAATAGGGTCGACTTGTCAATATATATATTTTATCTTTTGCTTTATCCACAAAAGGGGATAAGAACATTCTTTGCAGTTACACAATATTTTAACACTCCCTCTTAACCACAAGGATATCCTTTATCTTTTGACAGGTCACTGGATGTCATCATCAACTGAACAATATTATCTGGGCAATATCATCAACTGGATAATCATCATAAACTGGACAATAGTATCAACTGGATAACATCATCAACTGGGCAACATTATCAACTGGGCAATAGGAGGCATCAATATAATCCACTTGGTCATCTGGCATCATGATCACTGATTGGTTCTCCATGAATCCATATTAAAGAAGTTTTGTTCTCTTTATCTTCGCACAAAAGATACTCTTTCTTTCTTTCATCTTCACGCAGAAGATACTCTTTCTTATCTTCACACAGAAGATATTCTATGAGTTTTTCCATTCCTTTTTTGTTCTCCCTTCTCTTGTAGTCATCTATATCACCCATCCACTAGGGAGAACTACTACCATAGCTTCACTCCTAGTCATCCCACATGAACTAGAGAAGCTAAGATGCTAGCCTGAGCAAGACTAGACTCCCTTTCCATGATCCACGCAGGATCACAACACAAACCTCAAGAGCCAACTAACCATTCCACATGGTCAAGATTTGTGTTCCAGGCTACTCAAACCTTGGCCAAAGGAGAGTATCTGCCCGCTGCCCCTTAGAGGAACATACACACTCCTCTCTACGAGGGTGGTCACACCCCTCTCTACGAGGGTATTCTAGCATGTCCCTAGAGTATCCAAAACTCAACACTTGAACAGAGGCCAACCTTGGCAAATTTCTCATTCCCCTTCTCTACGAAAGTCTCTTCTCTTTCTCCTTCTCTACAAAGGTCTCTTCCTTCTCTACGAAGGTATCTTCTCTTTTCCTTCTCTATGAAGGTCTACCAGTGGGATTGTTCATTCCTTATCTACGAAGGTCTAGCTATGGGATTTAAAAAAATCTCTTGTGGTCCAAAATCTTTCCATGGTATAATGCCATGCTACCCATCTGTTGGGCACCATCCATCTACTGGATAACTTTCATCTTGATCAAAATATCTGGGCACCATCCATCTACTTTCCTAACTGCACCAAATCACGATCCTCCATTTCGAACTCGGAGACATAGCTCCCTCTTGCACCAAACTAAGAGTTTCTAATCATCATCCTTGAAGTTTTCTTTTGTAATATCCTGGGTGCCTTCTTGAGTTCGAACATTTCTTTCTTTCTGATTTCATACCGGATCAACCTGCTCCCTTTGCATCTATAAGAACGGTACTGGAGCAACCTACAGTTACCTGCATCTCATCAACTATATCTGAGTATCCATCTTTCTCTTCATCTTGAACATTTTTGTTCTCCAATTTTAGGAGCCTCCTGCTCCTATATGAATACTGGACACTGTCTGGTTCTTACTGACTGTCACCATATCACAAGTCCTTCTCATGCTGTCTAACTTCTGCAAGTCAAGGCATAAGTTCTTTCTTTTGAGACCTGTAAACTTACTTACAAACATGCTTTCTAAGATATGTCACTTAGCCAATCAATCAATAACAATACGTGGTAATCAAATAAAACTATATCATGATTTCTATCAGAGTAGTACACATCTTTTCTTAAGCAAAACTTGTTCAACCATGTACACATCTGAAACCCTAATCATGAATAAGACTTTTGAACTCTTTTTCACCCTAACTATGAAATTACCAAATTTTCCCTTACTATCATAGCTAAACACATACCTTTGTCACTCTCATGAGTGATCATACCTTAAATAAATATTTTATCTCTTTCTGTATCCTCTTCTTTGATACTTCCTTCATAGATCTGCATAGATAATAAAATGAAACGAGGTTAATTAACATTCTCATAGAAATCTAACTTGTAATGATAAGCTATTAAAGTAAATAAGATACTAAAAATAAAGATGAATACTTATCTTTTGTTTTTTGTGTGGGGAGGCTACACAGACTCCACCATTTGCTATCTTTCTTCAGATCAAAAGTACATAATCCTCGATTTCTACTAAATCTTTCTTTGAGGGAGGAGATTCCTCTTCCTCTGTCGCATGTGCTTGATTCTTTTTTTTCCCTTTTCCTTATGCTTGGTCTTTTGCTCTTCTTCCTTTGGTTTTGGTACACTCACTGTGACATGTTCTCATCTAGAATCATCTACAACCTATGCTTCCAAGATCTGAAGTTTCCTGATCCTTCCAGCCTGTCTTCTACCCTCATACCGGTAACCATTCTTTCTTGCAATAGAAACACTAACCCTCTGGGCTATAGAAATAATAAAAAAATCAAATTTCTTGGATCTGAAAACTAAACTCACCAAAAGATGCGTTGGACTGAGGCGAGTATGTTGGTATAGTCAGTTACTAAAAATTCCAAATGTTACCCCTTGAAACTAAGCTTGCGGAAATCTGGACTGGTACTTCTGGTATTGGTTCTGGTTTCCTGGTACTTCTGGTACTTTTGGTTTTCTAATACCAGTGAAAACTAGGGTTTCACTTCCGAGAGTTCTATCCACTGAAAAGGTGTGTTGAAGGTGCCAATGAGTTCCTTATGCTAGGGCGCACTTTTCTAGATGATCTTTGGGCTGAAATTCCTCTTTAATAAAAAGCCCTAATTTTCTTGCACGACAATAGTGACGTTTTTTTTTTTTTTCTTTTCTTTTCTGTGAAAGATGCTCTCTTCAGCTTATAGCTCTGATACCATGTTAAAGTTTCTTGCTTAATCTGTTATTATTAATCTTCATTATAACAACAACATAATAAGGATCTTACTGAAAGAAACATAATCACAGAGTACACAAGCATTTATCCTGGGAAACCCTCAAGAGGAAGAAAACCCAACAAAACTTCTTTAATATAGATTCAATGACCAAGTACAGTGTCTCTCACAAGAGAGATCTCACCAAACAGAAGATCCACCAGAAACCCTAACAAGAACAAAGTAGTGCACCACTTAGACCAAGATAGTCCTTCACCAAGATGACCAAAACCCTTTACTAAGATGCTCTTCCTTGTAGTTTCATCAGTTCTCCTTGTAGCTGTGTCACTCTCAGACTTGCACACTTGATAGAGAGAGCTTGATGAGTGTGTGTACAAATGAGGTGCTAGGGCTCTTATAAATACAAGTTGTCCCCCCTCCAATAATTAGGTCAGGGCCGACCTGTCCACTTTACCTTTTTAATTTACATTTGTTTTGTCTAGAAACAATAGGGTCGACTTGTCAATATATATATTTTATCTTTTGCTTTATCCACAAAAGGGGATAAGAATATTCTTTGCAGTTACACAATATTTTAACACTTGCTCCATGAGGTAATGAGTCCAAGTATCATGGTATGTGTCACTCTGATCCTCAAAACCTTTGAATATGTGCATCTAGTTCTTTTTGTTTCTAATGGGTGCTTGGATCTTATACTTATCCACTTAACCATGTCTCGGGGGAATGGAAGGATGCCCTAGTAAGCCTGTGCCCATAGGTTTTGAGTTACCATTGGGTGATCCATGAAGAGTCATCGTTCGCCCCCGTCATACTGACCACTTTCTATCTTACTTCCCACTCATCCATCCCTTTACATTGGTCTGAGCATTGGGTTGGCCAATCATTTAAGGGTTGCACCTTGCCTTGCCTAGAAGGTAAAAGCAAGCTGGCAAAAGATAAAAGCCTAAAAATAAAACCTCGAGATGCTTCGCCCAGGGATCCCCGAGAAAGCAGTAAAAAGCTTGTCGACAAGAAACAAGAGGGACCCATAAAATAATAAAACAAGACCTAGTCAGAGGATAGGGGGTCTCATCACGAGCCATCCTATTAGGTCCATGGGCACCTAGCGGTATGACACTACTAGTAGTTGGTTACCACGCCAGGGTAGTGGCTCTTGGTTGCATGGCCAAGAGAAAGGGAGTATCATCACGAGCCAACCTTCTCATTTCCGTGAAAGTACATGTGGGTAACATTGCCACCACCAGTCACCACACCAGGGCAGTGTCCCCTGATTAGCTTCTTGAGAGAAAAAGCAATAAAGAAATAAGAATAAAAGGCATGAATTCGGCTTGAAAACATTTGCATCCAGGACAGGTGCAGCTCGCCTTCTACAAAGGCACCCACAGGTAAGCCTTGCATTTCCCTACTTTCACTGCACCCTTGTCAGGACATCCCTTATCCATCTCACCCATTTACATGACTTGGATTTGATCTCTTCTGGAAACATCCCTTTTCTAGTGGACACTAGCCCAATAGGACGCCCTGTCACTTCCTCCAAACATACCTTGTAGATTTGTATAATGTCTTTGAGCACCTGACTAGGTAGAAAGGGTATTATGCACATGTTTAATAAAATTGACGATTGGATTTGATTGACATTGCTATGATCCCTGTGACTTATGAGCCCATGGAGGGCGTATCTGTTGATGTGCAGGATCATACCCGACGGACAGGTACCATATTGGACAGGTACACATGGGGAGATGATGTGTTCAAACCTCCATGGGGCTGAAGAGCCCACCATATGGATGTTGAGACCCTAGCAAGGGATAGAGACATGACAAAGTGTTTGCACCAAGGAAGAGTAGAACATTCCACCAGAGGTAGCTGAGCAAACTTGTACCCAAGGGGGTTGTGCCCTCTCCACTAAGACGTTGGCCTTGGGAGGCCCATGACATCACCTATGACCTCCTATGATGTCATCCAACAATATGGGAGTTTTGGGAGGCAGTTGCGGCATGATTGGCACGTGTGGCAGCTTCCAGAGGCCCAAGAAGGGCCAACGTTTTGCTCCAGGAGGCCACATTTTCCCTAGAAAGGACTAACGTCACCCTAAAAGGGCATGACGTCCTCATTATTTGCTTGATTAGGGTTTCATTATGACATTTTAATGTAAAATAGTATTATTTGGTATTTTGGCATTGTTGGCCTTTTGGTGACCTAATTTTTAATTGAGGTCATTGCTACTATATAAATTGAGAGCTAAAACTCTCATTTTGGACATCATCTTTCACTCACCACTTGGTGAGGTCTGAAATTTGTGCCCTCTTCTAGGGTTTTGTTTGAAATTTTGATGTGCACTTGTTGGGGGAGACTTTTCTTGGCTATTTTGGCATTTTCTTGGTGGAAGGTTTACAACTAAGGTTTGGCTATATGAATGCTTGGTGAATTGTAAGTGAATTTTTGCAACACTTCTTTATTGAATGGTTATGGTTTTGTTTACTTGCATTTTTTAATTATATTTTGTTGGATTAAACCCTAGGGGACAAGCACATGTTGGTTTCCTTGTCTCATCTCCCTACTAAGTTAAGCTAAGAGCCATTTTGATTTGTTGAAGTTAGATAGAGCCTTGCCATATCAACACTCTACCTCTACTCTTCTATCCTAGCCATTTTATTCTTGTCATTGAGCTAAGGAAGGAGGAAAACGCACCAAGGCCTAGGGTTTCTACACCTTACTGAGTCATTTTCCCCTAGGGTTTGATTGATGAAGCCTTGCCTTAGCAACACTTCATCATTAAACTCTTTTGTCCTTAGCCATAGCATTTATTACTCAAGCTAGCCGTTTTAAATTACCTTTTGAGCTAGAGAAGGAGGAAGACGCACTAAGACCTAAGTCATCTACACCTCAGTAAGTCATCTCCCCTAGGGTTTGATCGTTGAGGCCTTGCCTTAGCAACACTTCAACAGTAAACAATCTTGTCTCTAGCCCTAATCACTATCATTTTGGCCCTTCAACATTTGCAGCTATTTTGACTCCATTTGCCCTAATAACGCATTGATCTAAGACTTCCTGTGTTGAGTACCTTGATCATACACACCTCCAATACTTTGAACAACTACTAATTCTTCTAACCCTAGCTTAGACTAATACTCACTAACCCTATTGTTGCTATCATCTACTTGAGTTATCTTTATACATTGCAACATTTATTATATCTTTAAAGCAATTGAAAGATTAGCTAAAGCGTTGCTTCTAGTATTGTTACATTGATTGTTATTCATCATTGCAAAGTTTCTTTAGTGCTCATTGAGAAGTGATATTGTGTAATCATTTCTATTGTATAAACATTGATTTACTTCATCAATGTTATTGGTCAATTGCTTATTATCAGAAAGTCTTTGATTATATGAAGTACTAACCAACAAGTAATCTTGCCCATGTATAGTTTCCTTGTTGCTTTGTCTCGGGCAGGAACACTTCTTGGTTATTACTTATCTTTATTGGCTGATTAGCCGAGACTTTCTGATCGATAGTGACTTGTGAGGGGGAAAATATCACTTAGCCTTTTAAGCCTTTGCCTTCTCAGAACCAAGGTCATTGAGGACGTCTCCCCTGGGCCTACCACCCTAAACAAAAAGAGCTATCCTATTGAGGTGACAGTGGTAGGATAGTCTCAGTTACGCCAGTTTTCCCTTCTTCCATCCATATTTTTCTACAACTACAAACTGTGCTATAACAACCATCACTAAAGCGAGGGGAGTGTCTATCTAAGTTAACAGTGGATAGGTACTCTTGTAGTTGTCACACTTCCGTGGATTGGGTTCGGATTTTCCCAATCTACAGACTGTGCGATAACATGTACCACACTTGGGCCTTCAGATAGTATTTTGCACATGATTATCCATTTGTACATTGTTTTTAGGCATATTATGGATTTTGAGGCATTGGTCACCCTCTATGAGGCACAAATGAGTTATTTTCATCCGCATGGACATCCTCTATGTTAGCGACATTTCTTGTCTTGGGCCTGAGAGCATCTAGGTCTGCAGGTTGCACGAAGAACTCCCAAGCGTAGAACGTAAAGCCATATTTCAGGCTAAAAATCAAGTGAGCGTGCGAAATTACGTTGTCAATGGCCCGGATTCATCAATAGGAGTAGATCGACGGTCGGCGGGAAATCGCGGTTAGCGGAGTTGCGCCGGGATTAGCGCGATGGGTAGCATCTATATTACATGCAAGAAGGGATATCAGTCATCCATCCAAAGGATGCATGGCACGAGATCTAGTCACGTCGGCTTTTCGACATTCAGGAGTTCGAAGGGTGAAGGTTTAACGTCGTTCTACATCTCAAAACCTCGAACCCCGAAACGCCGATAAGCGCCTTTGAAGCCGAGCCTATGGTCCTAGCACCCAGTCACGTCAAGCGAGCCTGGTAATGGAGGCAGCCCTCTTCTGACATCAAAGCCATCTAGTTCGTTCATCTGAAGGACATGTGGCGCAAGATCTGAGCCACAGGTGGGGCTTTTCGAGATTTTCGTAGTAAAAGCGCCGAGGTCATCTCAGTCGTCCATCTATCGATGAAACTCAGGTGCATTGGACTTAAAGGGAGCATGGATCTGGGCGGCCAGGATCGGGGTGCCTAAATCAACGGCTGAAGCTTCATTCTGAACCCCCCTTGCCTTTCTGCCTTTAATCGGGGGGGGTCCGGAATTGAGCGCACAGGTCTCCAACGGTCAGTATCGGGGCACCTAGATCAACGACACTCAGGCATTTCCGACCCCCCTTTGCCATCCTGTCTTTAATGAAAGAGGGGGGGTCCGGAATGATGTGTTATTATTGTGGGGCCCCTTGCCTGTCGTGTCACCTTTGGTATCATCCTCCCCGTTGCCACCTGTTCTCCACCTACCGCCTCCCTCTTCCCCTGTCATCTATCCAACTTCCCTCTCTCCATCCACATGGAACCTCCTTAGCTCGTCGTCCTTTCGTCTCCTGCCATGTGTCCCTCTCATTCCCAGTCACCTCCGCCTGTACTCCCGCACTCCATGTTCCTTCCTCCTCTGTCCTATTCAGACCGCGTGGCATTCCTCGGCTGATGTCACAGCTCCCATTTCTTCTCCATCACCTCCACAATGTTCACGCCTTTAACCCCCGTCACACCCTCGACCACATCAGCCATAGGGGTCCCTCGCAGCAGTCCAGCGAAGTAGCGTCCAAAGAAGGACCGTTCGGATGATCCAGGTGGCACCATTAGGAGACCTCCACGTCCCAGAAGGCAGAGTTGACCGAGGCCGTCCCCGATCCCAAAAAAAGCAGTTATTGCGGTAGTTGCTGGTGGTTGAACATCAGCTCCGCCATAAAAGGAAGGTCCGGTAAAGGACTAATTCACGTCGACTCACCTGCAGAAGGACAATCCGAAATCTGATGGCGTCTGTCATAGGCGCACTATCATCCTAAGTTTGCATAGGCAGGCTGTCAGAAGCCATGCAGACACAATTCTTTAATGCAACGTCTCGTTTTTGCTGTTGTTGTTGTTTTTGAGTATATGTAGGCGTTTTCGCCATTTTTGAAAAGGATCAATGGTTGAGCGAGGCTCCTGGTTGTAAAACTTTAATGAAGCACTGTTATTCTGGTTATGCATGGACTCTTGAGACTTCTTGCCTTATGAATGTCAGCTTCTTTCACATCTTTGTTTACACTGTGTTAGAGCAGCTCGGAATTGGAGAATCCAGTCGAGTTGTAATTGTTATAGGACGATGTAGATTGGATCACTGTAATAGTTGCATTGTTTCTAATCGGTCCTTGTGATTTTCTTAGCGCTGAACGACTTGGAATTGGAAAATCCAGTCAAGTCCCCCTTTTAGTTTCTCGAAGCCCTGAACCAAGAGGATCTTGCATTCAGAGTTTTTCTTCTACAAACTACTGAAAGGTCTGTTTCCTGAGTTAGTTTGTTCACTTCTCTCACCAAGTCTTCAACCTGCTCATCTTTAAATCAACTCACTGACTAAAGTTAGATCAAGACCTCCTTTGTTCCTTACATACCAGACCCAGTCCCCAAGTTGGAGTGATATCTCCCTGAGTCTCTACCCATTTGATCACCCATTAAAACTATCGTGACATAGAAACTGATGGGCATTGGGCTCTGCTCCTGCAAGCAATCCAGGAGTGACTTCTGACGCTAACATTTCTGGCGCCATTGCCGGGGATGAAGTTGAATATTTTCCCTGGGCAGAACGACATTGAGCCTCTGATTCTGAAGGTGCATCAGACATCAGAGCCCTTCAAGATTGCTACTGTGCACCTGGCGACTCCACTGTTTCCACTTCACTATTTCATCTGTGGCTATTGTTAGCACACCTGAAAGCTGACCCTAAGGAGCTTTCTCGAGAAGGTTTCAGCAGTTGCTTTCTCAGCCTGAGAAGCTTCCTGGGGTAGCAACAACGTTAAGATCTGGCCTTTGATGGTGAACAAGGACCAGGCACTTTCAAGACCAGGCACTTTCAAAGCTATAAACTTTTCACCTGGCGACTACATGATTCAATGATCAATCAACAACTCCATTGGTTCGATATGGAGAAAATCTTAGCTAAAAGGTTTGCTTTC
>ML811725.1:8843-28844 GCA_009831015.1 Picea engelmannii | reverse complement strand
GATCATGCGCCGAGTAGGCGAGGTTGCTTACGAGCTAGAGCTTCTAGAGGGGATCAAGATTCATAACGTGTTCCACGTGTCTTGCCTCAAAAAGGCAGTGGGACAACTCATTAGCACATCAGAGGAGCTTACCCCGTTGGATGAGGAGGGACAGTTGGAGTTAGTTCCGGAGGAGGTTTTGTAGTTCCAGGAGTGGAAACTGAGGAGTAGGGTCATCGGAGAGTGTTTGATCAGATGGAGAGGGCTTCTAGTAAAGGACGCTACTTGGGAGAGTGAGCAGGTGTTGCAACACCATGTACTGGTATTGCTTGAGGACAAGCAATTTCGGGAAGGGAGGACTGTAATGTCCCTTTCTAAATAGGAGCTCCATAAAGGAGGCTTAATGGTCTAAACCGCCCCGTTAGACTATAGCCAGGGCCAAAGAGGGGTAAACAGGGTTTACTTGAGGTCACTCCAGTCACAGGTGTTATATTCGGAAAGTAACATTGAGCTAAAAAGGGTTAAAAGCGCTTTTAAGTCATTATGAGCTAAAAATAGAAGTCAATAGTGAATTAGGGTTTCAGCAATGATTTAGGGTTTTGGAAGTCAACAATGAATTAGGGTTTCAACATGATTTAGGGTTTTGGAAAGCTATAAAGGAAGGGTCAACGACCTAATTCATCATTATGCAAATTATGATTTGTCATTGAGGAGAAGAGGCGCATCTCAGGAGAGATAGTTCAGTGGATTCCAGGACGAAGACATTAGTTGGTTGATTTCGATGTTGAGAGACACACCCTAATCACTGGGGAGATCATTCAGGTCTTCCATCATTTTTCAGCAGCAGTTACACAATGTTCAGCAGCAAGGGCGCATTCATCCAGAGTGAGGACACAGCTTTTGAGAGGGTTTTTAGTCGACTTATCCCATCCAGGGAGAATTCCAATATTTCCCTCCAACCCATTTGAGAGGAAGACAAGGTGCATCTTTTGCTTGGTATCTCATCAGATTCCGATGGAGGAATCAACTAGGGCGCATTTTCCAGACTTGGACGTGCGACACTTTTGGCGGATACATTTGGGGTTCAAGAGGGAGCATCAGGCCATATTCAGGGAAATCCTTTTGATCCATTTCCCAGTAGACCAAGGCGGTCATTTTGAGACACATCTCGTTCGATTCTGATGGTGGAATCACTAGGACACATTTTGCCAGAGAAAGAGGGGCACATTCCCCAGCGAGATCCATCCGGGGTCCAAACTCACCAGCAGAAGGGTCCGACAGTTACCAGTACTAAGGACTAGAGCAGGGCGCATCATTTGGGACAGTTTACAACCCATTCCGAGAAGTACAGCTCCCAGGGCGAACTTTCCAGACTTCCAACAGTTACCGTCAGAGCTGCCATAGTCCCAACGCATCCATTGATTCGGCAGTGCTCCCATATTCCAGGTATTATCTTTTAGTTGCTTATTTTAATTCTGGCTAATATCCTTTGTCTATTTATCTAGTCGAGTATTGTCAATTTATTCAGCCGCATTCAGCCATTTTGTAATCCACAAAGATATCATAATATAAACTTTGCAGTCCTTTGTCGCATTTGTTATTTGTATGATCATTTATATGTTGTAAACGATTAATCCTACACACACATTAACAGTGTTTCCTAGACTAGCCAAGTCAAGAACATTACAGGACACTTTGGGGGAGGCACAGGGTTCAGTGGGGAATCCCAGATAGGCAGTGAGGGAGAGTAAACCTCCCAAGAGGTTTTGCAGCTACATCATGATGGTAAGCAGTATTCGGGAGTCTGACCCTTCCACTTTTGAGGAGGCTTCTGGTAGATAGGTTTGGAGAGATGCCATAATGGAAGAGTACAATTCCATCATGAAGAACAATGTATGGGATGTTGTTCCTAGACTTGAGGGGAAGTCAGTGGTGACTTCCAAGTGGCTCTATAAGCTAAAGCATGCTTCAGATGGCAGCATTGAGAATTACAAAGCTCGCTTTATGGCTCGGGAGTTTTCACAAGTTGAGGGAGTCAACCATGATGAGACCTTTGCGCCAGTTGCTAGATATACTTCGATAAGGGTAGTGATCTCCATTGCAGCAAAGATGGGTTGGAAGATCCACCAAATGGATGTGAAGACCGCATTTCTAAATGGTCTTATATAGGAGGACATATATATTGAGCAGCCATTGGGATTTGAGGTGCATGAAAGAGAGTCTCATGTGTGTAGACTAAAGAAGGAATTGTATGGGTTGAAACAAGTTCCCAGAGCTTGGTATTCGAGGATAGATGGCTATTTGCAGCAGTTGGGTTTTGAGAAGAGTGAGGCGGATCCCAACCTATACTACATTGTGGTTGGAGAGGATCCTCTCATTCTTCTGCTATATGTGGATGATCTATTCATTACAGGGGCAGAGAGACTTATCAGCAGCTGCAAGGAGAGCCTTGCTTCAGAGTTCGAGATGACTAATATCAGACTGATGCATTACTTTTGGGGATTGGAGGTTTGGCAGGAACCTGGACACATCTTCCTGGGACAGGGGAAGGGAAGTATGTGTGTGACGCAGATTTCAGAGGGAGGATTGTAGGCCCATGACCACTCCCATAATTACCAACTGGAAGAATCTTCATGCTTCTGAGTCACAGTTGGTGGATTTCACTTTGTATCGTCAGTTGATCGGGTTATTGATATATTTGGTCAATACCAGGCCAGATATTTGTTTTACTGTCAACACTCTCAGTTAGTTCATGGTGGAGCCTAGGAGAGTGCACTGGGTGGCAGGAAAACATGTGCTCAGGTATCTTTGTGTACGGTAGATTATGGTTTGGACTATCAGAGAGGATATGGAGTTCGTCTGGTTAGCTATACAGATTCGGATTGGGCAGGATGTGTCAGTGACAGGAAGAGTACTTCAAGGTGTTGTTTCGGATTGGGCTCAGCTATTGTGTCTTGGTTCAGTCGAAAGCAAAAGTCAGTGGCTTTGAGTTCTGCAGAGGCCTAGTATATGGCAACCAGTCAGGCCAGTTGTGAGGTCCTTTGGCTTCACAAGTTGATGGTGGTATTGTTCGGTGTGCAGTTGAGGCCTACCATGATTTACTGTGATAATCAGAGCTGCATTAAACTCTCAGAGAATCCAATTTTTCATGATAGGTCTAAGCATATCGAGATTCGTTATCACTTCATCTGTGACTATGTTCAAAGAACAAGGATGATTTTAAGGATGGAAATTTATTTTAAAATTTAGAAACCTTGGCGAATCTTACTAATCCTTCATATACCAACTATAAATGTTTGGAGATATTTTTGTAAAAATATTCAAATTTCTAAGGATTTTATATAGTTTTTATAAAATTTTGGCGATTTTTAAGGTAAAATAATTTTATCCTATARAATTTGGGCGAATAATTTTTAAAATAGCGAATCTCATTTTTGGAAAAACCATGGAAAATTATCCCATGAGCAAAATTTAGCYCCTAAAATCATCCATGTCAAAGAGGAGTTGTGGAGCTACAGTACATATCTACAGAGGAACAGGTTGCAGACATACTCACCAAGGCATTGGGCAAAGGCAAGTTTGTATTTTTCAGGGACAAACTTGGAGTGGTGAGTAACACTTTCCTCGATAAGAGGGAGTGTTAAATTTTTTAATTAAAAAGTACCTAGGCAAGTGTTTCTCATCACCTAGGCGCCTAAGGGATGAGAAAGTGCCTAATGTGGGCCTTAGTCATTTAATTTGTGAGATGCAAATTAAAAGGTGACTTTATGACTTTAGTGAGGGGGTGAGTGAAGAAACACTCAATCTCATCCACTCATCTAATCCAATATCAACCATTGGATTAAGAAACTCGTCACCTACCTCATGAGGTCGATTAGGGTTGGAAGGCACACCCATTTGTTGGGTTGTTGATTTATCTTTTGGAGAGCAAGAGAGAGCAAGAGAGAGGTCGAGCTTGAGAAGAGGCAGCATTTGCAGAGCTAGGCACACATCCCAAGGCATCAAGCTAGCACGATTTTCAAGGTAGAGTATAGCATTGAATGCAGTTCGTATGGTACGGATTTCTAGAGGTTGTACAACCACTTATTATGCACATAAATCGAGGGGAATAGCAGAAACATTTCTGAGGAGTTTGGCATGCATTCAAAGGCTTCCATACAAGCATTTATTGGCACAGAAATAGAGGCACCTGCTGTTATTAATTTCTAGGTGAATTTTCGTACATTCCGTACAGATTTTGGCACAAATTTCGAGGGTGGTACAATTCTATTTTGGCACTGTTTTCGAGGAGAAAAGGCACGATTTTCGAGGATCTGTTCTTCATGCATATTCCGTACATTCTTAGCAAAACTTTAGCACAGAAACTGAGACAGTCCATACAGCATTTATTGCTAGGACAGTCATACAGTTGTACGAATTTTTGGCACAGAAATCGAGGAGCATTCCCAGGACTGTTCAGAAGGATTTTGTGGAAGAAATTTTGAGACAAGTTTGTGTAATTTTTTAAGATGAATATGCTGTAAAAAGAAATTTCTCTGAAGCTCACAAATAATAAAAATCCCTCTCTCACTAGTTTTCCCCTTGTGGGTTTTTCCAGGGTCGTTGTTAGACCAAAAAAATCTGTGTTATAATTTTCTGAGTTTATGTGTTGCTGATATTTTATTTCTACGTTATAAACGATGTTCGAAATCCTCATGTTTTAGTTCTGAAATTATTTTTCTGCTGAGTTTTATTTGTTGTTATAAAACTGGGTTTGGGCATTAAACATTCGCTGAAAAATCAGCGAGACTGAAACTGGGTTGGGGTCTGAAATTTTACATGGAGATCATTATCGGAGCCTGTTATCCCCTAGCCTAGGGGTAACTAAGGAGATTATGTCTTGAGGCCCACAGGTCCTAGACATGGAGTATCGAGAGCCATATTGACTTGAGACTGGACCTGGAGGCCCATCTTTCTTCTTCAGCACCTCCACCTTGTCAACAACAGCAGCATCCATCCCATCGACTTGGTCCTTCAGCAGCAGTAGGTCTTGCTCCATGAGGTAATGAGTTCGGGTATCATGGTATGTGTCACTCTGATTCTCAAAACATTTGAATATGTGCATTTAACTCTTTTTACTTCTGATGTCTGCTTGGACCTTATGCCTCTCCACTTGTCCACACCTAGGGGGAATGACAGGATGCCCTAGTAAGTTGGTTCCCATAGGGTTTGAGTTGCCACTGGGTGGGTTCATGAAAGGTCATCGTCCATTCCCACCATACTTATCACTTTCCCTCTCATCGATCCCATACATTGGTTCGAGCATTGGGTTTGCCAAGCTAGCAAAGGGTTGTACCTTACCTTGTGGGAAGAAGGGGCTAAAGGCCCAGAGGGTAAAAGTAGATAGAAAAATATAAAATCCAAAGGAACAAAACCTCCAGATACTTCGCCCAGGGATCCTCGAGAAAGCAATAAAAGGATTCTCAGAAAGAAACAGAGGGACCCATAAAATAATAAAATCAAGACCTAGTTGGAGGATAGAGGGTCTCATCACAAGCTAGCCCATTAGGTCCATGGGAATGTAGTGGTATGACACTACCATTCAGTTGGTCACCACGCCAGGTAGTGGCTCTTGGTGTCATAGCTAAGAGAAAGGGGGTCTCATCACAAGCCAACCTTCTCATTTCCGTGAAATTCTTTTTGGTAACATTGTCACCATTGGTCACCACGTCAGGGCAGTGTCTCCTAAGTAGTCTCTTGAAAGAAAAATAAATAAGATAAAAGATAAAAGGCATTGAATGGGCTTGGAAACATATGCATCCATGACAAGGTGCAACTCACCCTCTTCAGAGGAACACACAGGTAAGCCATACATTCCCCCGTCATCACTGCACCCATTGCTCAAACGTCCCTACACCACCTCATCCACTTACGTGGCCTGGATTTGTCTTCACCTATAAACATCCCACGTCCAATGAGAATTATCCCAATAGGACCTCCTGACGTCCTCTCCAAACCTGGCTTGTAGAATAGCATAACATCTTTGAGCACTTGTCTAGGAAAGGGAGGTTTTATGCACATGTTTAAATAACTCGATTATTAGACGTGATTGACATTGCTATTATGAGCCCATGGAGGGAGAACTTGTTGTTGCATAGCCACACTCGACGGACAGTTACACATGGGGAGATGATTAGTTCGGACCTCCATAGGGCTAAAAGCCCACCAGATCGATGTTAAGACCCCAGCCAGAGGCAGAGATAGGACATAGGCTTGCACTAGACAGAGAGGAGGACGTTCCACCAGAGACAGCCTGGCAGGCATGGACCCAAGGGGGTGTTGCTCTCCTACTATGATGTTGGCCTTGAAAGGCCCATGACATCACCTTTGTGACCCTTGACATCACCATCGTTTGATAGACACTTTGGAGGCAGTTATGTGCCAAGTGGCACGTGTGGTTTGATCCAAAGGCCTTGGGAGGCCTAACGTTTTGCTCCTAGAGGCCAACATTTCACTAGAGAGGCCTAACGTCACCCTAAAGGGGCATGACATCACCTATTATGCTTGATTTAGGGTTTAAATTGTTGTTTTTATGTAAAAACTGGATATCACATGTAAACTGGCCATGTCAGCCTTTTTGACTTAATTCTGATCATTGTAACTGTATAAATAAGGGAAAAATCACTCTTATTTCTCATCATATTTCACTCACACTTAAGTGAGGTCTGAAATTTGTGCCCTAGTTAGGGTTTCTTGGCTGATATTTGGTGTGCACTTCTTGAAGGAGGTTATTTTTGGAGTATTTTAACATTTTTCTTGGTGGAAGTGTTCAACTAGGCTATTTGCTAGATGATTCTTGGTGAATGTAGGTAAATTTTCTGCAATTCTTCTTCATTGAATGGTTATGGTTGTATTTATCTTGCATTTACTCTAACATTATGAAATCGCTAGCTTAGAACCCTAGGAGGCTAAAGCACATGTTATTGTTCTTGCCTTAATAACTTTCACCTACTAGATTATGCTAGAAAACCGATTTTCTTGAATCTTTTTGCTAAGGGTCTTTCCATTGCAACACCCTAGAACTTTTTGCTTCATCTAGTTGTCATCTACTTCATCCTTGAGCTAAAGAAGGAGGAAAACTACTAGGGCCTAGGGTTACCTACTTCCTAGTAGCCATTTTCCCCTTAGGGTTTGGTGATTGAAGCCTTGGGCTACCAACACTTCAATTATTGACCCTCTTGTCTCTAGCACTCTTATTATCATTTGTTCCTTCAAGATTTTTCATTGCCTAAAAAGACTCCATTTACCCTAAAAGCATTGATCTAAGCCTTACAATTGAGTGATTGATGAAAGCAACCCTCAAAACTGTTACCTCAATCTCTCTACTAACTTCTCCTAACCCTAGAATAGATTAATCTACTAACCTACTTGTTGTTGTTACAAAAGTAAGCTACAACCATCTATTGTGGCACTAAAGGCACCTAAAACAAATTTGAAAAGTTGATTAATACACCGCCAAATGAGCTTCTGACAAATGCTATTACTTTGCTATTATTGAGTAATTATTCTTGGTCATTGTGAAGCCATTTAAGGCATTTATTGTGAAGTAATTGTGTTATAAACATTGTTTTTATAAAAATATGTTTGCTCCATCATATATCAACTATTTCTTAAGTGCTAACAACAAGTTGTGCTTGCAAAAGATATCTTTTCTTGTTGCTTTGTTCTGAGCAGGTACATCTCAATACTTCATTACTTCATTGGTTAAAACCGAGGGACTTTCTGATCAGTGTGACTTGTGAGAGGGGATACTTTTATAGATACTTTAACCTTTTCCTTCTCAAACCCCCAGGTCACCGGGGATATCTCCCCTGGGCCATCAACCCTAAATACAAAGAGGTATCATGTTGAAGTGACCATGATATGATAACCTCTTGTTACACCAATTTGCCTTTCCTTAACCTTTTCCTTTGGATTAAGTACAAATTGAGTGATAACATTTTGGCACCATTGTCGAGGAACACTTAGTCAATTCCCCTAAAAGATGACACTTTTCGGTAAGCCTTTCCTCAAAAGCCTTTAATTTGCAAAGCTTACCTGGCGACTCCACTAAGGGTGACCCCCTCATCCCTTTGATAGTTTCGAGAAAATTATCTGCCGACTCCACTAATGAAAAAACCAACCATGACTTCTCAATGGGACCCGGGAAACTTCAAACCTTTAGACATGAGTAAAATCTCTAGATACCCTCAACAAATTCCCCCTAAGTACAAAAATTGGCTCCCTAGATTCAATGGTAGTGATGGGGAGAGAGTTGAGTATCACATGGGTGATTTCTGGGATTTCTTTCAATTCCACCCTATCAGTGATGACGCTGAAGATTTGGCAATTAAACTCTTCTTTGCCACTCTTCATGGCAATGCTAGGAAGTGGTATGACAACCTCCCTGATGCTAGCATCACAACTATGGAACAATTGGAATATAACCTTTCTCAAAAGATGGGGTATTCAGATGGAACACATCCCAATACTACTAAAAAGGCTCGAACATATAAAACAAACTGACAATGAAACTATCACACAGTTCTAGGATAGGTTTGACGACATACTATATCGAATTCCTGGAAGCCATGGTCCTGAAGACAAGTACATTGTTCATCTCTATACCAATGCACTCTTAGTGCATCTAGGGTTTCCCCTCACTAAAAAGGGCCCAAGAACGCTCGATAAAGCTCACAACATGGCTAACATAATCGAGGAAAATATCTCCTTGTCCCAGGTAAGACACCTCTTTACCCCAGACACTCTTAGTTTGGAGAGATTAGTTTCCCTTCAGACCTTTATTGTTGATTTCCAAAAATAAGGGGAACAAACCATCGACCAACAAGAGGCCAAGGGAAAGGATCTTGATGAGGTTTTCCAGTCCCACAAGAGCAAAGGATTACTCATTTTTCTGCCAAGAATAATGAAGACGTGATTGAGGAGCTGAAACCTGAGGATATCGAACACGATGATGAAGTGTTGATGTGTCTTCATCCCTCTGATGAAGCCATCCAAAATTCCATTTTTCCTGCACAAGAAGAAGAGGATGAGATTAGTCACATTCCTTTTCAGGATTTTGATAATACCTTATTCTATGATTCAGATTGTGAAGGAGAAATGGAATCCCCAGGCAAGGTAGATTCCCCTTGTTGTACAGTTGAAGATTTAGTGGCAATTCATGAGCACGAAACAATAATGCATGTTTTTTCATTCGATGAAGTTACCCAAGTCCTTGAAGCTCCTGCACAAAAAGAAATAAACATGGTGAGTTACCTTCCTTTCCAAAATTTTGATGATGCTTTGTTTTATGATTTGGAGAGAGAAGAGGTGCTAGAGGATCCATTGGATGCATTAAATCCTTCATGTTATGATAAAGGTAGTGACTTTGTTGATAATATTGATGAGTTCATACATGTTGGAAGGCGTAAGTGGGATGTGATTGGTTCTAATGAAGATCCCATTTACGATATTGAGGGACATGTTGGGTATGTGTTATATTCTTTGCATGTGTGTGTGTGGACACGTCAGATTCGACAACTACGTCTGACGATCCCTCTAGTAATGCTCTTTGTATTGTGTGCGTTGGGCGCTTCCTAGGGGGGACCCACGGGGGTTCTAGGGGCAGTTTTTGCTATTTTTAGCGGCTTTCTAAATTAATCCCGAATTAAGGGATTAGGGTTTTGGTATCTACAGAATACCTAAAAACATTGTATATATTGTATGGTGAATGGTGAAATTCAATATAATGAATATAAGAAAGGTTTTCCCCAGTTGAGGGTTTCCGGTATAAATCTTTGTGTACCATGTGAATGAGCGATTGATTAATTTTTGTTTTACTTAAGAATCTTTATGCATTGCTTTACATCACAGGTTTAAAACTTATAGGACATTTCCAAAAATTGCCTTTACAACTATCATATGAGGTGTTATCACACAATTTGTACTTTGATAGTAGAAAAGGTTAAAGAAGAGCAAATTAGCGTAACTAGAGACTAATCCTATCACTGTCACCTCAATAGGATATCTCTTTCTATTTAGGATGAAATGCCCAGGGGAGACGTCCCCGGTGACCTGGGGTTTTGAGAAGGCAAAGTGAAAATAGCTAGGTAAAGGTCCCCTCTCACAAGTCACCATCGATCAGAAAGTCCGGTTTAAATAACCAATGAAGAGATAATATGCCAAAAGTGTACCTGCCCAGAACAAAGCAATAGGCAAACTATATATTTGCAAGAGCACTTGCTGGTTAGCACTTCATAAAACCATTGACTTTCTTAAATAAAGCAATTTGTTGAATATGATGAAGTAAACAAAAATCTTATAACAACAATGTTTATAAAGCAATACTTCACATAAAATGTCTTGAAACTAGCTTCAAAATGACTGAAAACCATTAACCATTGAAGTCATAATATTAACATTTGATAGAAGCACATAAGACAAAGTATAATTCAGCCTTTACAATTGCTTTATGAGCTTTTAATGTTGCATTTAATGGCTGTAACTTACTTTAGTAACAACAACAAACAGGTTAGTAGATCAAGCTATTCTAGGGTTAGAACGTGTTAGTAGGTTGTTCAAAGAGTAGATTTTGAAGGTTGTGTTGATCAATAACTCAATGGAGGACTTAGACTAGTGCTTTCTTAGGGAAAATGGAGTCAATAAAGTGGCAGCAAATGTTGAAGAAAAAGAATGATAATAGGAGAGCCAAAGACAACAGGGGTTGATGAATGAAGTGTTGGTAAGCCAAGGCTTTAACCACCAAACCCTAGGGGAAAATGACTACTAAGGTGTAGGTAACCCTAGGCCTTAGTAGATTTTCCTCCCTCTTTAACTCAAAGATGAAGCAAGTGACAGATAAGATGAAGCAACAAGTGCTAGGGTGTTGCAATGGCAAGGCCCTTAGCAATGGCTTCAAGAAAAACAACTCCTTAACACAATCTAGTAGCTGAAAAGCTATTGACACAAGGACAATAACATGTGCTTAATATCCTAGGGTTTTAAGCTAGCAATTTCATAATCTTAGCAAAATTCAAAGTAAAGATACTATAACCATTCAAAAGAAAGAAAAATTGCAGAATTTTACTTACATTCACCAAGAATAATCTAGCATATCGCCCAGTTGAAGACTTTCCACCAAGAAAATGCCCAAAAGCACCAAGATTAGCCTTCCTTCAACAAGTGTGCACTAAATTTCAGTCATAAAACCCTAAGTAGGGCACAAATTTCAGACCTCACAAGTGTGAGATGAAAGATGATCGAAAAATAAGAGGTAATTTCCCTTTATTTATACAATACTAAAGACCAAAATTAGGTCAAAAAGATCGATATGGCCAGTTACATATAATATCCAGTTTTTACACTAAATGTCACAAATAAACCCTAAATCAAGCTGCTAAGGTGACGTTAGGCCCTTTTTGGGCAACGTTGGCCTCCTGGAGCAAAACATTAGGCCTCCTTGGGCCTCAAGAACCTGCCACATGTGCCACTTGGCACACAACTGCCTCCAAAACATCCCAAAATGTTAGATGACGTCATGGGTGACCTGGGTGATGTCATGGGCCTTCCAAGGCCTACATCATGATGGAAAGGGCACAACCTCACTGGGCCTAGGCCTGCCAAGTTGCCCCCAGTGAAACGTCCTCCTTTCTCTCTGGTGCAATCCTCTAATCTGTCTCTGCCCCCTGCTAGGGTCTCAACATCCATCTGGTGGGATTTTAGCCCCATGGAGGTCTGAACTAATCATCTCCCCATGTGTACCTATCCATTGGGCTACCTGTCCATCAGGTGTGGCCCTGCAACATCAATAGATACGCCCTCCATGGGCTCATAAGTTACAAGGATCATAGCAATGCCAATCACATCTAATCATCAAGTTATTAAACATGTGCATAGAACCCCTTTTACCCAGACAAGTGCTCAAAGACATTATACTAATCTACAAGCCAAGTTTGGAGGGAACACTAGGACGTCCTATTGGGCTAATGCTCATTGGATGTGGGGATGGTTTCGGGAGAAATCAAATCTAGGCCATGTGAGTGGATGAGGTGGTAAGGGATGTCTGGGCAAGGGGTGCAGGGATAGCAAGGAAATGTATGGTTTACCTGTGGGTGGCTCTGAAGAGGGTGATTTGCACCTATCATGGATGCAAATGTTTCCAAGCCCGTTCATGCCTTTTATCTGTTATTATTATTTCTTTTTCTTTCAAGAGGCTAGTTAGGGGACACTGCCCTGGCGTGGTGACCAATGGTGGCAATGTTACCCACAAGCATTTCACATAAATGAGAAGGCTAGCTTGTGATGAGACCCCCTTTCTCTTGGCTATGCCACCAAGAGCCACTACCCTGGCATGGTGACCAGCTGTTGGTAGTGTCATACCACTACATGCCCATGGACCTAATAGGCTAGCTCGTGATGAGACCCCCTATCCTCTAACCAGGTCTTGTTTTATTATTTTTTATGGGTCCCTCTATTTCTTGTTGAGAAGATTTTTATTGCTTTCTCGGGGATCCCTGGGCGAAGCATCTCAAGGTTTCATTCCTTTGGCTTTTATCTTTTTCCAGCTACTTTTACCCTCAGGGCCTTTAGCCCCTTTTTCCTACAAGGTAAGGTACAACCCTTGGATATTTGGCCAACCCAATGCCCGAACCTGTGTAATGGGATGGATGAGAAAGAAAAAGATGAAAAGTCGTAAGTATGGTGGGAGCGGACGATGGACTTTCATGAATCCCACTAGTGGCAACTCAAACCCTATGGGTACCAGCTTACTAGGGCATTCGGTCATTCCCCCCAGGTATGGTCAAGTGGAAAAGCATAAGGTCCAAGCACACGTTAGAAGCAAAAAGAATTAAATGCACATATTCAAAGGTTTTGAGGATCAGAGTGACACATACCATGATACCCAGACTCATTACCTCATGGAGAAAGATCCATTTCTGCTGCAGGACCAGGCCAAGATGATGGATGTTGTTGCTGCTGACAAAGTGGAGAGCTAAAGAATGAAAGGATGGGCCCTCCAGGACCATGCTCAAGTCGATCTGGCTCTTGGTACTCCATGTCTAGGACATGTGGGCCTCAAGACATAATCTCCTTACTTATCCCCAAGTTAGGGGATAAGATGAGGTTACTAATTTTGACCTCATTACAAGAGATGATCATATCTAGAATAGAGATGGAAGAATAATGTGTGTGGTTGTAGATAGATCCAAGATACAATGAAAATACTGAGAGATAGACTCTCCTGAACTCCCAACAGCAACATGCAAGATTAGAAAGATCAATTTCTTTCCCTTCTATCTTATGGGTGGTTGTTCTGGCTGAGTTGCGCCCCTCTCTAGCTAGAAATCCACCTAGGAAATTCGACCTTGCTTGTTCTGGCCTCCAGACTCCTGAAAAATGTTGCAAATCTGTAGATATGGGGATGATAATCTCATAAGAAGTGATTCCTCAACTGTAGTTGTAGATCTGACCCTCCAACTCTCTGTAACTCCAAGAACAAGTGTGCCCTCCTTCAGGAATTTGCCCAACTTCAGCAATAAATAAATATGCAGTGATAAACCTCCCAAGACTGATAAGAAAAGGCACCCTAGTGATGGCAAACACTTATGGAATGAGATCTACTCCAAATCCAAGGTCCTTTAAGCCCAACAAACTCTTCTCTCCTAGTCAGTCTGCCCCAGTTCTGCAGGAATCCCCAAAACTGCACCCTTGCTTCCACATATCACTGCTACAAACTGATCTGAAACTGATAGAATGGTGAGGGTGGAATCTTTCACCACCTTGTCCAAGCTTGGATTAGGAACAAAGGAATCTCTCACCTCCTTGTTGATCTTTAGGGTTTCTTTACTCAAAACCCTTAAAACGTCTAAGCTATAGAGCTCAAAAATGCATGTGAGAAATGTCATGAATGACTTGAGCAATTCGTCCTCCTTCCTTTTAGCCCTCCTAATTTTAACTTAAATTATCATTTTGTCTTTCTAAGGTTCTTTTCTCCAATTATTTCATAAAGCCACTTTACCTTTTTCTTTTTAATCTTTGTCACCTTTTGATAATAACTTAATTATTCGGTGACCCCCTTTTTACCCTCTTAGTCCCTTTTTTCTTAGTGAGACTATAGGCTAGGGGGAACAACTAGGCTACTAAGCCCCCCGTGGTCAATATGACATGGAAGGGGACATTACAGAAAACGTACCGGGCTTACTTCATGGTGATGGAGTCATTAACATGCAAGGTTCCATTTCCATGAGCACCTTTGTAGTGAGAGCAGTTGCTACTTGAGATACCCTTTCCTTGATAGTGTGTGTATTCCAAACCTCTTTCTTGCCTTTTGATATTAATTTTATGCATTGCAAGACCCATTTTCAAGTTTCAAGCACTTTAACTTCCTTTCTTTCTTGCTAGGATTAAGTCCCTCTAATTGATATGCATTCAGTGCATTAAGACTAGGGGTGATCACCTCATAGCAAGGGGGTAGAGCTTAGGTTGGCATTTGGATTTTAAAGTTGGCCATTTATTATCCCACATTTATTTCTTTCTTTCTTTTATAACATTCTTTATTTTTTTATTTTTTATAGCAACTGCATCAACCTCGGCATTCTAGCCCTTCATCTCATAGGAGGATGAACCATGGGCCCTTTTGGTGTACATGTAACTGCCATACCGAATTTTAGTACATTGTGAAAGGCCCCAAGACAGAAAGTGTTAAGTATGGGGGGGAACGGTACATTACCCTTATCAAAGCCTCGCAATAGTAGCCTTGTTCCCCATGAGTGACAAGACGAGACTAGGACACTAATGATGGCCACCAAGGTGAAATAAGGCAAAGAGCATAACTTCTGAGCTTATGATTCATTATCCAACTTTAACCCATGATCCTCACTCGTATGTCAAATGTATTAAGTATGACACATTATATGAAACCAAGACTAATCTACCACATATGTGTTGGACCAAAATCTCCTAATGAACCATGTTGATTAGATGTGATGAGCTATGCTAATTAGGAATGAGGCATTTGTGGGGTTGTTGTTTGTTGAGAATATTCATCATCATCATCATCATCATCATCAGGATCATTGTCTTCATTGAGAGCCATGAGACATGATCTCCTCTAGTTACCCCTAGGTGAGAGAGGGTAACAAACCCTAACTCCCAACATTCACCAACCAAAAAACCATAAAAATTCAATTATTTCATTTTCATGTCTTATAAAATACAATAATACAAAAAAAATTATAAAAGACAAACTGTAAAAATATTTGTTTCATTGTCTAGAGTAAAGCTAACGGTTTACTTTCATTTTCTGAACATTTTTGTCTGTGGGTTTATGCTTCACTGATAATTTCTAACCCCAAAAAGGCAAATCGACCCAATTGGTATTATGTTTCAAGGTTGTATTTAATGTTTTGTGATTGTTTTGAGGTCTTTACCAATTCTGAAAATTAAATTACAGCAATAAAAATCAGAATTGGTGAAACCCTAAAGCTAGGGTTTAACCCTAAAAGGTGCATTCTAACCCTACCCTAGTTCATATTTTACTTTGGAATTGTTTATCAAGTTTGTCTAACACATTCTAACAGTGAAATTCATCTCTTAAGCAGTTCATTTCTATTATATTTCATTTTGGAGATTTTTGGTGAAACCCTAGAGGGGTTCACCACCATTTTTTGCAAGTTTGAGATAATTGTTTGGTTATTATTCATTTGTACTTGCAATTAATCATTGTTGGGTTGTTTTTACATAGTTTATTCATTGCCCTAGCTGAAGCACGCAAGGTTTTTACCCATTAAATTGTTTTTATAAAGTCAAGTTGAGGCTTTATTATTTAATGGGTAAAAAGTGACTTTATGACTTTTGGGTCACTTAAGTGATTTAAGTGAACTCAACGAACAATTAAGTCATGGCCGTTGATCTCAAGAGGGTAAGATCTAATCTTGATCGTTCATCTCATTGGAAGACCAAGGGTTAGGGGAGTTACTCATTAATGAATAATAAAAGGAGCTTGAGAGAGAAGAGGGGGCGCACCGTTGAGAAGAGCTTGGAGAGGAATGTGAGGAGTCACTCATATTCCGAGAAAGACAAAGAGAGTTTGAGCTAGAGGAAAGAGTAGCAACAAAGTGGGATTGGCACGAATTCCAAGGAGCGAAGGAGGCACGAAATCGAATACATATTCAACATTAAAGAGCAGTTCGTACAATACAATTGAGGAGGTCATACAACTGCTCTAGGAACATAAATCAAGGAAACCATTTTAGCATGGTTTTGGCACAATTTTCTAGGCACCTAAATAAGGAAAAATCTATACAAAAAGGTGCAGCCGCAGTGCACAAATTTAGAGAAGGCTTTGTTGTCAAGGAGGCCGTACTTCAGTCCGTACAATAAAAATCTGAGCAAAGATTTTGTGGTCTTTGGCATGTTTTTCGAGGTGATATTGTTTTTGTATTAATACTGAATTTTTTGTTGTTGTAAACTCAAAATTTTCCTAAGAGTTCAATAAGAAGAATACCTCCTAGACTAGTTTCCCCTTATGGGTTTTTCCAGGGGTTGTAATGTCCCTTTTCAAATAGGAGCTCCAAAAAGGAGGTTAATAGTCTAGACTCTAAACATCCCTGTTAGACTATAGCCAGGGACATTCTGGGTTAAACAAGGTTACTAGAGGTCACTTCAGTCGAGGGTTTTACAATTTGAAAGTGACATTGAGCTAAAAGTGACTAAAAGCACTTTCAAGCCAAAGTGAGCTAAAAATAGAACAGATGAGCTAAAAATAGGTCAACAGTGAATCAGCGTTTCGGGAAGCTATAAGAAAAGGTAAAGTGACCTAATTCAGCATTATGAAGAATTTGACTTGTCGGTTCAAGAGAGAGGCACATCTCAAGAAAGAGCTTGTGGATTCTAGGAGGAAGACACCCTTTGGCTGATTTCGGTGTTGAGAGACACACCCTAGTCACCGAGAAGATCACCCAGATCTTCCATTGTACTTCAGCATCAGTTATCCAGTTGCAGCAGTGAGAGCGCACTTGTCCAAGGAGAGGGTGTAGCTTCTGAGCATCAGTTGAGTCGACTTGTCCCAGCCAGGGAGAATCCAAGGATTCCCCTCCGACCCAGTTGAGAGGAGGACAGAGTGCTTCTATTACCTAATTTATCGTCAGATTCCGATGGAGAAATCATATTGGGCGCATTTCTCAACCAATGAGGGTGCGACAATTGTGGAGGACACATTTTCGATTCCCGAGAGATCATCAGATCAGATCCAGGGAAATCCTTCTAACCCATTTCAAAGGAACCTAAGGCGCTCAGTTTGAGACCATTATCAGCCGATTCCGACCACGAAATCACTAGGGCGCACTTTCCAGCAGCAGAGGGGGATCCATCCAGGGTCCAGACATATCAGGAGAGGTCCAATTGTCAATTTGTTAGTCACCAAGACTGAGTGAGAGAGCAGAGCGCACTGTTTGAGATAGCTTCCAGGAAGATCCGAGGAGTTTAGCCACCAGAGCAAACTTTCCAGTCTTGCAGCAGTTGTCGTATGAGTTGTCATAGCTTCCAGTGGATCCTAGAGCTCATCCATTGATCCAACAACATTCTTCTATTACCGGGTATTATTGTTTTAGTTTTCTTATTGTATTCCTGCTAAGATCCTTTTGTCATTGATCTAGCTGAGAGATTTATTTTACTCAACCGCATATGGCTTTCTAAACCGCAGAAATATCATAAGAATGATTTGCAGTCTTTTGTGTCATTTACTATATGTATGCTTATACATATGCTGTAAACACTTATTTATCTACACACATGCGAAAAACACCAAGCATGTTAAAACCCACAGCTTAAACGCATCCAAAAACCCCCAGTGTATCAGATCAGACAACAGACATAGTAGATTAGCAACATTTTCTAGACTAGCCGGATCTAGGATATTACAACATTCCCCAGAAATTCATTGTGTCAAATGTGGTGATTTTTTCTACTATACATTTATATTTCGACTGCTATATATTCAGATTGCTTAGTCAGTTGTATTTCTGCTCATAGTTCCAGTAAATGCATGTGGTTCCATTGCTTTATTGGTGAATAACTATAGGAGGTTGAAATCTATTATTCACTAAGTTTTTGAGATCAGATTTTCAACATGGTATCAAAGTTGAAGCTCTAAGGTACAACAGACAAGAGATCTGACACTTGATTTGCAGTGAGTGCTGAGGGTTTTTTCCTAGAATAGGCAAGGGAAAGAGGAAGTCTCTTGGTGAGATGCCAAGAGCAAGGGACATTTGGTGAGATGCCAAGGTTGAGATCTTTGGTGAGATGCCAAGATTAGGATCCTTGGTGAGATGCCAAGATCAAGGCTTAGATCAAGAAGGAATTTAAGTCAAGGAGGTCTCAAATAGGTGGAGAAGGACTTCGATCTAGAGATCATGCAAGCCAAGTAAGAGAAAGAGTAGAGGCAACCTTGGGTTGGCTTAAGAGGGAGTTTGGAGCTAAGTTCCAAAGGGAGTCTGGAGTTTGGATCAGTGTCAAGGAGAGAGCAAGAGGCTCATCTCAGCAAGCCCATAAGGTTTGAGATGACACTGATGGAGGAGGAGCACGAGGATCTTGATCAAAGTTCAATGCAGGTAGTTGGAGATGCTTCAAGTTCAGAGGGAGAAAAGGCTTCCAGTGCAGAGGGAGTGGCTACAACAACAGAGGACATGATGGGGTTAGAGACAGATCTCGGTGGGGGCTCCAGAAGTACTTCCATCGCTAAGAGGGTGTTAGATTTTAGTAGCTCAGATGTACTTCTACATTGTCAGCGCTAAACATGTAGAAGAGATCAAGCATATTTCTCTCTTAAGTGACTTTATAAAGTGTTTTTATAAAGTAACTTTATAAAGTCAAGTTGAGGCTTTTATTATCTAATGGGTAAAAAGTGACTTTATGACTTTTGGGTCACTTGAGTAATTTAAGTGAACTCAATGGATGATTAAGTCGTGACCGTTGATCTCAAGAGGGAAAGATCTAATCTTGATTGTTGATTTCTTTGGAATACCAAGGGTTAGGGGAGTTACTCATTAATGAGTAATAAAAGGACCTTGAGAGAGAAGAGGGGGTGCACCTTTGAGGAGAGCTTGGAGAGGAATATGAAGAGTCACTCATATTCCGAGAGAGCCCAGGAGAGTTTGAGATAGAGGAAAGAGTAGTGGCAAAGTGGGATTGGCATGAATTCCAAGGAGTGGAGGAGGCACGCATCCTAAGACATATTTAGCATTAAAGGATAGTCCATATAGTAAGGATCGAGGAGGTCATACAGATGCTCTAGGCATAGAAATCGAGGCAGCCATTTCGGCACAGTTTTGGCACGATTTTCTAGGTGCCTAGGTGAGGAAAAATACATACAAAAAGGTGTAGCAACCATGCAAAAAATTCGAGAAGGTTTTGCTATTAAGGAGGTCGTAATGTTCAGGTCGTACAACAAAGATTGTGGTCTAGTTTTTTGTGGTTGTTATCCCCTATCCTAGGGATAACTATGGAGATTATGTCTCGAGGCCCACAGGTCCTAGACATGGAGTATCGAGAGCCATATTGACTTGAGTTTGGCCCTGGAGGGCCCATCTTTTCTTCAACGCCTCCTATCTATCAGCAGCAACAGCATCCATCCCATTGGCCTAGTTTTGAGGTAGCAGTGGGTCTTGCTCCATGAGGTAATGAGTCCGGGTATCATGGTATGTGTCACTCTGATTCTCAAAACATTTGAATATGTGCATTGAATTCTCTTATGTTTCATGACATTTGCTTGGAAATTATGCCTTTTAACTTGTCCATGCCTAGGGGGGATGACAGAGTGCCCTAGTAAGTTGGTTCCCTTAGGGATGAGTTGCCATTAGGTGGGTCTATGAAAGGTCATCGTCCATTCCTTCCATACTTATCACTTTTCATCATTTTCCCTCTCATCTATCCCCTACATTGGTTCGGGCATTCGGTTTGCCAAGCTAGTAAGGATTGTACCTTGCCTTGTGGGAAGAAAGGATTAAA